>VYZR01036354.1:61183-74255 GCA_013400675.1 Oxylabes madagascariensis
ACCTCTGTTTTACCAATCAAATTAGTCTATATAAAATACTATATAAGAAAGTCACATCTCAAAAATAAAAAATCATTTTTCTAGCCTTCTGATTGAGAGTCTATGTTGTTGTTTAGTGTACAACAATGATAGAGTAGCCTTTCCTCTTTATCAATTCAGCACAGTCAGACAGCATCTCTTTGTTGCTGTTGCAATGTATATACCAGGCAAAACTATCCCCTTCTAAGTAGTCTGCAATTCATATGAGATTTGAAGAAATGTGGGGACTTATCTGTCTTCCAGTAGGATAATGGGAAAAGCGCCAGGAATTTCTGAGCTCTCTTCCCAGCATTGGCTGCATGCTCTTGGCTTTATGAGCTGGGATCCCAGCCTGTGTTATGTATTTCCCCTTGATTGGCCTGACACGTCATGTACCAGATGAAGATGGCTCCTGACACAGGGGAATTTATGTTTCCTGAATTCACAGACTGCACTGTCAAAAGGCACCACAAGGATCATCTTATCTGACCTTATGTATACAGAAAATAGACTTTTCCCAGAAATTGGATTAGAGCATCTCCTTTTGTAGATATCTAATCTTTATTTCAACATAGGAAGCCCTGGTGACTTGGCAGCCTCCCTGATAAGCTTTTCCAACATTTAATTACCTTCATAGCAGTGAGTTGGTGTCCACTTCAAAGACTAATTAATCTAGTTCTATCTTCCACCTATCATGTCTTGTTCCCATTATCAGCACGGCTGAAGAACCTCCCCTTCCCTGCCTCACTATCAGACAGTTTTTCCCTAAGCAAATACCCATGTGTAGTGATCCCTTTCAGCCTTCTCTTTGATGAATAAGGTTATGTTCCTAAACCTTTATGTTGACATGTGTGCAGCTAATCTCTGGCCCTCTGTGAGTTCCCCAGGCCCTGGTGTGTGGCCAGCAGAATTGACCCTTCACCTCCCAGCAGCCCTTGCCTGCTGTCTAGTAAGGCAAGAAGGAGTCCTTTCTGTGAGACCTTTCTTTGTTTTGGATACCCCAAGATCTTTGTCAGCCTCTTCTGGCACATCAGCTTGGCTGGCACTCATCCATTCCCAACTTGCTGCAGTTCAAGGCAGCCTCTCACCTTTTAGGGGTGAAGTAGCTTCTGTCGGGGTATTTGTCTTCCAGGTTGACACCCCTTTGCCTCTCTCTCCTTCCCTGGATGTACCTATACATCAGCCCAGTACATTTCCCGTCCCACAGACCTTTGAACTGCTCCTGCAAACCCAATCTGCTTCTCAGTCCCCTTAAAGTCCTTCTGCACCTCCTTTCAGTGCCTCCTTCCCAGTCCATCCTCCTGAGTCTGCCTCTGGGCTTTGAACCCTTTAATCCTCCATGCCTGGACTTGATTCCGTCTGCTTCTCCATGGCTGCCCACATTCAGCCTTCTTCGTTAAGAAAAGGTTTACAGTACCCCATCCCTTTACAGCCACGTTTCAAGATCTATCAAGGGGCCAGTTCTGACACCATTTAATTCATGTTTTGTTAATCTTATCTAATGCAGTTTAGAAGAAAAAAGCAGAATACCTTGGAGGAACAGCAAGGTATGACATTGCCACAGCTGTCTTTATCAGCAGACGCTCAGGGGCTGAAGTGTGATGAATGCTGATGAAGGTTTCCCGCTCTGCCATCTGACTGTTCGTAGACATATGTCCAGGTTGCGAGCTCCTTGATGAAATCCCAAACCAACCGCGCTATTGTTTTGCGAAGAACTGATGGTGCTCACCCCTCTGGTTGTCCCCTTCTGCTCTGCCAATATTGCCATGACCTAAGCCCTGTGCCAGCCCATTCCTTTACCCTGTGGTTCCCCAAAACTTGTTAGATTTCACGTTGATGGCTCTTTGGGTCACCTCTTGATGGCTCCTGGCAGTGAGTTATCCAGGCCTGTGGTTCTGACAGATGCCATTACAGCAGGCACTTCCCCCTGGCTGCAGGTCGTTAGCTCTCAGCTCCATCCACCTTGTCATGCTGCCTTCTTCCAAACAGGGACTAGAGAGGTCTGTCAGGGATTTCTGAGTGACCGCCTGTGATCCTGCTGAGCGCATCCAGTGATCAGCCTAATCCTGACTTTATGGACCCTTTATATGTATGAAATGTTTAAAAAGATGCCTCTGAACCTCTGGCCTGGAGCTTTCAGAGCCTGAGCCAGACAGCCTTGGCCCATCAAGGATCTACTGAATGAGCTTGGTTTTAAACCAATTTACACCCATGCTCACCTAAACTTTTCTGCCAGAAAGAAGTTAACCTGAGGCAAAGGCTGAATCTTCATTGCAACTCATTCCCTGCCCCCAGCAAAATCAGTCCTCCTTGGACAAGGTAGATCAGAAGGAAAGGGCTTTTGCCTGTTGTTGGGGTGGAAAGAATGTCGATGATCCCCTTCATTTCCCAGTGCCATTGCCTTTAGCTCTGATAGATATGTTCTTCTCCGGAGCAGTGCCATATCTTTGCATGGATGAATTTGGTGGCTGTGCTACTTGTCTGGAGGTCTGGCTGACTCATGTCAATATAGATATCACAGGAAATTGACAGGCACTGCCTGACCAAGTGATATGAAAACACTTGTATGAGATCTCCAGGCTTTTGCTTCAGGAATGCCCAGATACTTGCCATGCTTTGTATTTTGCAATGATTTGCATCCCTGATGATGCCAACATTGCACCCTCCTCCTGGCAGCAAAGTGGCACCCACCACCATAAGGAGGTGCAATGTCATGGTTTCCTAACAAAGTCATTTCAAGGACAGAAGAAGTCTCACTATTTCTGAAAAGAAGTGATATCTAATAATTTCTTTTCCCCCTTGAATGCATGCAACTTCTGAACAAGCAGTGACAACCTGTGTCACCCTGACGTCCCTCTTAGCAGTTCATTGCATTGCGTGGCAGCACCACTTCTGCTGTGAAGAGAATCGATCTAGTGGCTGCCACCCTAACCAGACCCTAATTCCCTCCAGAATCTCACTTCTGCCTGTCCCAGTACAGGGAGATCAGCAGAAGTTCTGTCTCTTGCCAGCACTATTTACCTGGTGATGGGGCAACTTGTGACCAAGGTCACCATCATGGGGCAATTTCTGTTCTTATCTCTTCCCAAAAGAGCATCTCCTTTGTTTCTGTGCATAGTGTCTGCTCCCTGTTTTACCTGCAGCATGTAGCAGGTGCCTGGGAGAAGAGCAGATCCCCCAGTTAATTTCTGCAAAGCTGATAAAAATGCTATCTGCTGCATCCCAGGCTGTGCCTGGGGCTGGAGGGTGGTTAATGAGGGAACAAGCCTTCAGCAGGGGCTCAGCAGTTCACACACATCTGAAACTCAGCATCGTACCTTGTCAGTCATTAATTTCGTGACCTCGTTACCACATCTGGGGGGGTAAAGAGGAGGAGTCGCCTGCTCAGGCTGAGGCTAGGGAAGATTCAGATTAGAGGCTGGGGAGTAGATTTAGATTAGACATAAGGAAACTTTTTTGTTATTGTGAGGGTGTTGAGGCAGTAGCACAAGGTGCCTAGAGAAGCTGTGGATGCCCCATCCCTGGCAGTGTTCAAGGTCAGGCTGGATGGGGCTCTGAGCAACCTGGTCTAGTGGAAGGTGTCCCTGCCCATGGTAGGGTTTGGAACTGGATGATCTCTAAAGTCCATTCCAAACCATTCTATCATTCTATGATTCAATTTTGAGTGTAGAGTTTCACAATCATCAGGGAAGATCTAGTATGTAGTGGATCTCCAGAACCTGTCAGGTTCAGGGATTTTGTCCTTTCTTCCAACTAACTGCTTCTGAGATTAGCTCAATTGCTGGGAAGAGCCATGCAGCTTTTATTTAGGCTTTCAAACGTATCTTGAGAGTTTGAAGGAGGGAAGTGATAACAACAAATACAACAAATTCATCCCTGCCTATGCCCAGCACCACCTTTGTAAGATGGAAGAAAAATCTCTGTTCTTGAAAAAGCAAGTATTTTGCTGTGAAGTGTTTGAAACTTGGGGATCTCTGGATATATGAGAGGTTTGGAGTCTGAACAGCCCCTTTAATCCCAAGTCTGTAGCCAGCCCATTGCTCAGGTGGTCAGGCACACAATCTCGCACTTCCCAAGCTGAACCAAGAGCGCAGGGAGGTGTGATGAGGAGAGACCCAAGCTTGTGGGACAGAAGCCAGGCGGGTCCAGCTGCAGCCAGAATGCCTTGGCTGGGTGTCAGAGGAGCTCAGTGCCAAAGCTAATATGCCTGCCAGGAGCCAGGACTTCCTTGCTTGGCTGAAAAACTAGGCTAATGGTGCTTGGCTGGCTCCAGAGCTCTGCTGGAAACTGCATAGCTGCTCTGCCATGTGAAACTGCTGCTTCAGACTGGGCTACTAACTTCTTCTCTGCAGCAGATAATACAGGGATCTGTGACACTGAAATGGACACAAGGACACAAGGATTGTGTCCTGGGGACTTCCTCCTCTGCTGTGGCTTGCAGAGAGAAAAGAAAGGAATTGCCACCTCATTTCCATTATGCTGCTGGGGCTGTTACTGTAATTTCAATATCCCTTCAGTGACGCTAGGATGGGATCCCTGCCAGCTGTGGGGCTTCCACTGTGCTTTGGGATACTGGAAACATGCATACTTTATAGCTCTGACTTTTAGCTTTAGGAAAGGGGAAGGTGTAAGGGTGTGAGGCACTGGCACAGATTGCCCTGAGAAGTTGTGGACATCTCTTGGAAATGTTCAAAACCAGGCTGCGTGGGGCTCTGAGTACCCTGGTCTAAAGGAAATTGTCCCTGCCCATGGCAGGGGAGCTGGAATTAGTTGATCTTTAAGGCTCCTTACAACTCTAAACATTCTATGATTTTATTACTCTACCACTGCTTTTTGGGGTACTGAAACCCAGCAAGCCGTATTTGCAGAGTCACCTCGGAAAAGCACTATTTTTCCCACAAAACAATAAACCCCAAATGCATTGTGAGCCTAGTAGTGTTCTTTCCCAGAACAACATCTCTGTCCCTGGCATCACCAAGGGTCTGCACCTTTTCTGTGGAGCAGGGATTTGCATGTGAATGTAGATTTCTGTGTGCTGAGGAGCAGAAGTAGAGACAAGAATATTCTTATGGGGAATGTTTTAGGCTGAAATGGTGTCTCACTGGGGAATTCAAACCCAGCTGGGAAATAAATTCCAAAGGCAGAAGCCCACTACACTTGTCAAAAGGCTTGGCACACATTAGAGCTGTCTTAAGGCAAGTAGATACGGACCTGATGGAGTCATTGTGGGTTCCTAAAATGACCAAAGGAAAAGTACAACACTGTGTGATGAGTTTTGGGGAAAACTAACTGAAACACAGTATTAATAGTCTCCTATTTTCTGTGACAATATCCCTTTTGGATATTGTTTGCAAAATCCCTGGGGCAGGATCCTTTCCAATTTAGACATGATGTAGCATTTGCCTTGGGAGGTTGAGGATGCTGCCACAGGACATTTAACAAACTGTGGTAAAAATAGCATTGGGATATGATTGCCACCTTGGATTATTCAGGCAATTCTCATGGGATATCATAGGTATATGTTCCATGCCCTTCCTCTTTCCTGTTTATTCATGAGGATTTTCACCTCCGCTGTCTCTGGCATGCAGGTCCCAGATGGCACTCTGACAAACAGGCAGCTGTTGGCTGGGGGGTGGGTTTTGAAGAAAAACAGTCACTTCATTAAAAATTTAAATGAGAAAAGTCCCATGAATGAATATTTCTGGGGAAAATGAAGAATTTTTACACTAGTAATTAGGATTAGGAGCAAAATTGGGGAAAACCTTGTGTTCCTGCAAAGGAGGCTGCAGGTAAGGACAGAACCAGAAGCTGTTTCCTGCAGTGAATCTCACAGGAAAAGCTATGCCCTTTTCGAAAGTTTGTTGCCTTTGATGCAGACAGCAGATTAACAGGTCTGAGAATTACTGCAGGCCTAAGATTGACCCCTGTGGTCAGTGGAGAGCTACCAATGCAGGTGATAACTCTGGTGATGCAGAGCTCGTCTTTCAGGACACTGTCTAACTAATAGTCCAACAGCTCACAATCCTACATACGTTTATCTTCACAGCAGAGCAGCCAGGGCCAAATTTTAGGTTATAAGTAGGCAAGATGCTGAGAGGTACTTAGGAGCCTTCAGACCACTTCTTTTGAACCTAAAATGGATGCAGACATCGCTCTTAGAGTCCAGTTACTATTGGGAAGAGGGAAGAAAGCTCATTTTGCAGACAGCCATCCTCTTCTAGCTGTGCATTTTTTTGTGACTTCATGGCCTGATGGGATGGTTTAGCTCACTGATCTGCCTGAAAACTTTGGTCTTTGATCTTTTTGATACTTTGAAGGCTACACAATTCCAGCTTTCACGTAGAGGAAGGTCAGGAAAACCTCTTTCTACTGCCCTGCAGTCACAGGGTGACTTAAACCACCCATTCCCAAACACCTCATAAAAATTGTCATTTGTGTATCCATGCCCATCCATTAAGTCCAGCATGGTAGAGGGGCTTGAACCTAGTTTCTGGGTGAGCAACCCATACCCTGTAGCCCTTCCTAGGTTCTCCATTGGCTGAAACCCCCCCATGTCATGTCAGGACAGTGATGTCACATACTTCTGCCAGTCCCTTGTCCACCTCTGGGCCATTTCTTTGTGTTTAGTCCCCTCTGAATTCAAGGGGCAGCTTGATTGCCCCAAAATGCATCATCACATGCCACTTAGCAGTACCATGTTACCAACATCATTGCTGGTAAAAACCAGCTCTGATGTGCCAAGCTCCCATCAAAAGAGGCTCTGGGAGGAGGAAGCCGTGTGTTTCCTTTAACCTACAATAAAGCAAAGCAGTTCAAAGAGCTGGAAAAAGAGGTTAACAATCTCTTTGAAATGTAGGTTCAAATTCCCAGCACGACCCCAGTCAATTATCAGCAAGGGCTCTGACACTTCTACTACTAACGAGGAAGAGGAGGGAGGGGGAGCCTGTGGCGCAGAGGTCCAGACAGGCAGCAGCGGGGGTTAAAGGACATCACCAGGGTGGTGGGAAAGTTACCAGGATTTTTTTTCAGGCTGATTAACCCTTCTGCGGTGCACCCAGAGTAGCGGCCAGACCACTGGAATGGGTGGAGCTGGGCAGGGTGGCAGCACATTCCCCTGCCCAAACCCCTTTGCGACTGGCAGGGCTTTTTCGAGGGATGCACAGCGCCTGGCACAGCGGGCTGCTGCTTTCGCCAGGGTGCTCCTCTGTGGCAGCATGAACCACTTTTATTTTAATCCCATTAATGAAAGGCGGTGAGTGCAGGGGTGGGGATGGGGCAGGAGGGGGGTGGGTTTGTTTTGGCGGTGAGAATGGGTGCACACAGGCATACAAATGCTGAGAGACAAAGGCTGTGATTAAGGGCCGGTACTCCAACTCTCTGCTTATTACAGAAAAGGATTTATCTGATGGCCTAATTTCAGCTCCAATTTTCCACCTTTTAATCAGGTTCCCGGGTCTCCTTGCCCACTCAAAAAGGGAAGGAAGAGGAAATCTCAGGGTGATGAAGCAGGAATAATACTCTATAAACATGCATGGGTCAGAGGGTTTTGCTGCCCCAAAACTTTCCTAGGAGGCAGATCCCAGGACAGGCAGAAGGATTATGCCCAGCCATGCAGCATTATTTTCTGGCATGGCAAGAGTGCATCCGTGCTTTCCCGTCTGACCAAGCCAGGGTTGTGTGAAACAAATGTGCTAGAAATAAAAACCTTCTGCAAAATGGAAAATGTACAGAAGAGCAGCTATTTTTAAAAGGGACAGCACCTACTGCTGTTCTGAAGTCAGCCACATAATCAGTCAACAAGGGACTTCTGTGGGCTGACAGCTGACTGCCAGAAGAAATGGTTCCAGCAGACTGATGAGAAGAAAATGTGAGTTTTTGGGTACTGAGAGGTGCATGTTCTGTAATAAAGAGAAGAATTTCTGTCCTGTGCTGCCCTGGGCACAAGGCAGATGGGGGGAAGTGACCCTCACTGTCTTTCCCCGCGTGCTGGAGAGGAGGGATGAGATGCTGATAACTCCCCAGCAGACAGAACACCACAAACAAATGCAAGCTCACTCACTTCTTCCTCCTCCCTTACCCAGCCTAACACTATTGCCGAGCCTCTGCTGAGGTTTTCCTGCTTCTAAAAATGTTGAGCCTGTAATTAAAACGCCCATCTTGCTTGCCAGGGCAAACATATCTGGCTGCAGAGCTGAGCTGGTTGTGGAGACAGCCAAAGCTTGCAGATAACCAGCCTGGCTGGCCTTCCTGGCATGGATGGTTTCCCTGGCAGGGATGGATTTTCTGGCACGGGTGGCTTTCCTGGCATGAGTGGCTGTTGGTGCCTGACACCAGGTGTCCATCACACTGTGTAATCCAGCTGACAGGACGCTTGAATGAGGGCCTCCTCAACTCATCCAAGCCTGAAGCCCCGCTGTGCCCTTCCTCCTCTGTGGGGACATCAGTGCTGTTTCAGGTGTTCGTGCCCCGCTGCTGCAGAGGGGATATACCTGGGCAACGTGGGAGCTCATGTTGCTGATAGAGGCTTGCCTGTTTCTTCCCATTCAGAGGACTTTGGAAAGGCTATTTAAATAAGAAATAATAATTGAAACAATATTTTAATTGGTAATAATTGAAATAATAAATTAATTCATTAATTAAATAATGATTAAAAAGCAGTTGCAAAATAAGATTTTAAATCAAGGGGGCAAAGGAGTACTGGGAGGGACAAGACCCAACACAGTGCTGGAGCATCACACATGTGGGGCATTCACAAGGAGGTGGGAGAGTACAGCTTCAGACCCATGGGTCCCAGGAGATTGTCCTTCCCCAGGAGAGGAGGACATTCTCCACCACTTTGACTGAGCCCACATCCCAGGATAGAAGTGATTCCACCCCAACAGGGTGTGGTGGTGCAGCCTCATGGTCACAACCTTGTGGTGGATACCAGAGGAGCAGTCATCTCTAATGGTGGTGGTGGCTTTCCCCCTACAGTCCATAATAGTTCTATGAGCAAGATTTGGCCGTCCCTGGTGATGTCACACCCCAGGCTATCGTCTGACTACCTTGTACACCATCCTGAAGGACAGGGCATTTTGGGGAAACAATAAAGAACCAACAGCCTCGTCCAGGCAGCCTGCAAGTCTGCCTGCCTGGGTGGAAGATGCAGTTGTTCCTTCAGGCTTGGGAGGAACAGGAACATTGCAGTTCCTCAGTGGGTCTCTGTACCACTTTTATACACAGCACCAAGAAGCCTTTAAAATTAAAATTGCTATTTAAGAGCAGGAAGACAGTTCTGGAGAGGTTTCTATTTATTCTTTAGATGCAATGGCTCTGCATGGTCTTAGTCCTCTGTGCAGCAGCCCCAGCTTGGCACAGGAGGGTGTTGAGCCTGGATTACATGTGTCTCGCTGCCAAAAGCTGTGGTCTGGCAGTGTTCAGCTTTCTGTGCCGTGGCATCACTTCTGCACCCCTTTGCTCCCTTCCACCCCCAGAGAATCATAGAATCCTTAGTGATGGAAAAGGTCTCTAAGATCATCAAGTTCGACCCTTAACCCAGCACTGCCAAGTCCACCCTTAAACCATTTCCCTAAGCACCACATCTACATGGTCGTGAACACTTCCATGGTCTTGTGGTGTCTCCCCACATCACCTCACCTGCTGCAAATCCAGTCTTGCAACACTAGCAGACCATGCCCCAGACTGGTCAAATCCATGAAGAGATCTCCACTTGTTTCACAAGCTTTGGAGCAGGTCCTGGGCAGGGAATTTGCACCACATGCTCTCTGCTGCTTCACGGCCATGTGTTCCTAATTTCCTTCAAATCAACCAGAGAAGCTCTCAAGCCTTTCCATTACTGAAGAGCACAGTGAGCCAAGCACCGTGGGACAAATCCTGCCCCCAGTTTGGAGATGCAACACCCACGAGGGCAGTGGGCATNTTACATGTGTCTCGCTGCCAAAAGCTCTGTGGTCTGGCAGTGTTCAGCTTTCTGTGCCGTGGCATCACTTCTGCACCCCTTTGCTCCCTTCCACCCCCAGAGAATCATAGAATCCTTAGTGATGGAAAAGGTCTCTAAGATCATCAAGTTCGACCCTTAACCCAGCACTGCCAAGTCCACCCTTAAACCATTTCCCTAAGCACCACATCTACATGGTCGTGAACACTTCCATGGTCTTGTGGTGTCTCCCCACATCACCTCACCTGCTGCAAATCCAGTCTTGCAACACTAGCAGACCATGCCCCAGACTGGTCAAATCCATGAAGAGATCTCCACTTGTTTCACAAGCTTTGGAGCAGGTCCTGGGCAGGGAATTTGCACCACATGCTCTCTGCTGCTTCACGGCCATGTGTTCCTAATTTCCTTCAAATCAACCAGAGAAGCTCTCAAGCCTTTCCATTACTGAAGAGCACAGTGAGCCAAGCACCGTGGGACAAATCCTGCCCCCAGTTTGGAGATGCAACACCCACGAGGGCAGTGGGCATCTGCAGAGCAAGGAGAGAAGCTGTGTTTCACTTCAGACCCAGCGACAGCTGCCACCCGCTCAGCACTAAAACAATAAATCTGGGGGATCTGGGTTTATTCTCCTCCAAATCACTTTATTATATTGTGAGTAATCACAAAGCCTTACAATGCTGCAGAGGTTCTTTAAAAAAACAGACTAACACAGCGACAGTATTTGCCAGCTTTTGCTAAGACTAGTTTAGCTAGCAGCTAGCATGAGATTACACAAGGAAATCTTGCAGTCTTCAATTGGATTGTCACATTGGGTTTTAAATTTACCACAGTGCTGCAAAGACAGTAACTTTGACAGTAGGTGATAACCNCACAGGAGGGTGTTGAGCCTGGATTACATGTGTCTCGCTGCCAAAAGCTCTGTGGTCTGGCAGTGTTCAGCTTTCTGTGCCGTGGCATCACTTCTGCACCCCTTTGCTCCCTTCCACCCCCAGAGAATCATAGAATCCTTAGTGATGGAAAAGGTCTCTAAGATCATCAAGTTCGACCCTTAACCCAGCACTGCCAAGTCCACCCTTAAACCATTTCCCTAAGCACCACATCTACATGGTCGTGAACACTTCCATGGTCTTGTGGTGTCTCCCCACATCACCTCACCTGCTGCAAATCCAGTCTTGCAACACTAGCAGACCATGCCCCAGACTGGTCAAATCCATGAAGAGATCTCCACTTGTTTCACAAGCTTTGGAGCAGGTCCTGGGCAGGGAATTTGCACCACATGCTCTCTGCTGCTTCACGGCCATGTGTTCCTAATTTCCTTCAAATCAACCAGAGAAGCTCTCAAGCCTTTCCATTACTGAAGAGCACAGTGAGCCAAGCACCGTGGGACAAATCCTGCCCCCAGTTTGGAGATGCAACACCCACGAGGGCAGTGGGCATCTGCAGAGCAAGGAGAGAAGCTGTGTTTCACTTCAGACCCAGCGACAGCTGCCACCCGCTCAGCACTAAAACAATAAATCTGGGGGATCTGGGTTTATTCTCCTCCAAATCACTTTATTATATTGTGAGTAATCACAAAGCCTTACAATGCTGCAGAGGTTCTTTAAAAAAACAGACTAACACAGCGACAGTATTTGCCAGCTTTTGCTAAGACTAGTTTAGCTAGCAGCTAGCATGAGATTACACAAGGAAATCTTGCAGTCTTCAATTGGATTGTCACATTGGGTTTTAAATTTACCACAGTGCTGCAAAGACAGTAACTTTGACAGTAGGTGATAACCATAGTGTTTCATCTATGTACAGGCTTAAAAAAGTAAACAGCTTTCTTTAAAAAATAATACATTTTCTGCCAGCAGAAAATAATTCTCTTAAAAAGGCAAGATCCAGTAAAACCCCCACATCTTTCCTCCCAAACTGCCCCTGTCTTGCACTGCAGTTTGTTTCTGTTCCCCTCCAGATCTCTGCCCATAGGCAGCCCCATTGCCTTTTTAAGAAAACCAATGTGATTTTAGGAAAACCTGTGATTGTGAAGGCTGGTCAAACATTGCAAAGGCTCAGTAGAGGGGAAAAATCCCCAAAACTGAAGGAAGGGGTAAAAATTTCACCCTAAGCTACCCAAACAAATTATTGAAATGGAGATAGATGGAAATGTGGGAGTATTTCAGTACCAAATTTCAGTATCCAAAGTTAGGTGTTGACTCTGACTTTTGTGGAGTCAGTGGGTTTGTGCAACAGGGTTTCCACTTTCCAAGACTTCTGGGGGTATGAGGACAAAACCTGAGCTTCTTCCAACACTCCCAAGGACAGTTGTGAGATGAGTTTATATCTGCATCGCCTTTACATGGATCTCCCTAAATCAAACATTGAAAGCGGCCCTGATGCAGGGCTGGGTTTAGAGACCAAACCACAGATCAGCTTGGGCAGGACTCCCATCCACAACATCCCATCCCCCGGACAGAGCATGCCAGATGTGGACCAGACCTCAGCAGTCACCTCCATTGCCCCCATAAGCAAGTTGAAGGCTTCACACATGGCATTGAGTCATGTTGTGCTGCCTTCTCCCACTTCCTTCTAGACTGGAGAAAAAGAAGGTCCAGGGGGGTTCCCTTTTGCCAGCATTTCAGCAATAGAAGGAAAAAAAATGAGTAAAACTTTGAGGACTAGGCTTTTCATCAGATTTCAGTTTATCAGATTCACTTGGCAACCAAGGAGCTGTGTGAGAGAAAGAAAAGTCACAACTCTGGAAAAAAACCCAAAGATCTTTTCCCTGATAAGCAAAGTGCTCCAGGGCCACAGGCATCAGTGCTAATTCTTCCCCTGGCACGTTCTCAGAAGTGTTTTGGCGCTGCAAGTTGCTTCACATATGCCCAGATGAGCTGCAGATGTTGTGTTCAGATGGGGATTATCAGCCTGGAAACAACTTACTCTCATATCCTCTAAGACTGCGTCTTGGTTTGTTAAGGTCGTCACGAAAGAATCCCTGTCAAAGTTTCCTTCCAAGCTTCCCCGGAAAGGGAGAATAGATTCTTTTCCATTTTTTTTTTTCTGAGCTAGGCTACATGATCTCTTCACTTTGCAATCTCCTTCATCGAAGGCTAGTTCCTGGGTGGGATGTGGCTG
>VYZR01036363.1:0-16630 GCA_013400675.1 Oxylabes madagascariensis
CATTTAGATGAGAACCTCTGAAATAAAGCTACTGTGATCTGTACTTGCCACTACTTCAAGAACATTTTAATTGGCCTCAGAGGCCAGGCAGAGCTCAGAGAAACCATCAGCTACCACTAGTGAAAAGGGAAAGTTCACTTTGTTAAAAAGATCAAGAAAATACACACACACAGAAAGGAAGCAGAACTTCCTTCATCACCTTTTTCCACAAAGAACTACAAAGAGAAATACCCATCCTTCTGCAAACCACCGGGGAGCAAACAATTTCCTCTGCTGCATTGCATGGGGTGCGGAATTCTGCTGCAGGAAACTGTGAGTAAATGAATAACCTTGAGTTTTACAATGCTACCCTGAAGGATACCTGTAATACAACTTATGCTGCATCTGCAAATGAATTATTATGGTCTAAGGGTCAAACAAAAGTTCAGACTACTTATTAGAGACACGTTCAANGGCCATGCTCTGAACAGCCAAGCAGCTAACAACTTGATTTTATGTTGTAATACACTACTTCTTTCCAATAACATTATTTACATTTTCAACTTGTTAGGCTTTCAGTTGTTTACACTAAAGGCTCTGAATCATAAGATTGCAATGATGCTTACACAAGCCTGAAAATCAGTATCTACCTGGTATCTTCAGAATTTCATGAAGGTGCCTGGTGATTCTACAGTAACCGAAAGCAGACTGAAGATAGCACATCATACCTCCCACTTCAGAGGGCACAGGGGACATTAAAAACCTCTGGCTGTCACAGTACTGCCTAACCACAAAGGACTCTCCCTTGTTTTGCTTCAAGCCCGAGGAGAGTCTTCACCTATTAGTCTAGGCCATTTCAGAAAAACACTTTACACATGCACAGCTACATGCCACAGGCATGAATTCACAGGATTAGACAGGTGCTGAAAATCATGTATGTACTTAAGCAGTTTGCTCAATTAGAAATATACTGGCTCAGCATGCCTGATGGTAAACATTATACCCAAAAGTCTATTAATTTTTAAAAGCATTATATGCAGCATTGAACATTGAGATATTGGGTATTTTCTGTTGCTCTTATTACAGATAACTGCAGCTGTTACAAGGTACTATCCAGCTGTTCTTAAGAACAGTTTTGCAAGAAGCACATTTACTTTATTTTTCCAGGGATAAACTAACAGTTGTTGACAGCAGAAGCTGTATCACAACAAACCAGTAACAATGACAAGACTAGAAGGATTACAGCAGTGAATCTATTTGTAGTGTAAAAACTCACCACACTTGCCATCACCTCTGAACCTGCAAGGCCCTCACATTTTCCCAGAATAGGCACGGTTGGAAGGGACCACTGCAGGTCATGTAGCCCAACCTCCCTGCTCAAGCGGGACCACCTAGAGCACATTACTCAGCATTGTGTCCAGATGGCTTTTGATTATCTCCAGAGGAGGAGACTCTACAATTCCTCTGGGGAATCTGCTCCAGTGCTCAGTCACTTTTACAGTAAAGAATTTCTTCCTTATGTTCAGGTGGAACCTCTTGTGTTCCAGTTTCTGCCCACTGCCTCTCGTTTAGTACAAATAGACATATTTGTATTAAATGGTAGTACAAAGAGACAAATAGGTACAACGTTTTGAAAAGTCTGTGTGACAGTACAGAGGAGCCTTCTGGCACCTGGTAAGATACTGCCAATAACACAAAAGATCTCACACCAAAAATTACTAAAGTGGGAGTTAACAGCAGAAAGGCTAAGATGAAGCTGAGTGAGACTGCTGCAGCTGCTGGTGAAAAGGCTTTCTAGATTAAAGCTACTGCAAAAACAAAGAAATCCCTGAAGGAAGAAACCTGCCAGATTCAGTGGGTAAATCCCTGTACAAGGCAAATTCATCCTTTTATAGCATCCTGAAATGACAACTGATTTGCAGCTGGACCTTGCCTGTTCCTTTAACACTCACTGCACACAGCCGCAGCCACAGTCATTAGCAGCCAGTATGCTCGAGGTTGTCTTTACAGAAAGGAGTCCCGCGGACAGAAAATCAACACAAAAAGCTCCTATGCGGTGCTGACAACACTGTTCTTACTCTCCCTTTTGACTTATGCTGTACTTCTGCAGCAAATACTGTGGCATCAGAGTGCTGCAACTGCAGTGATATTTGTAGCAAGCAACACAAAGGCTCTATCTAGCCAGAAACTGAATCAGAGACACGATTAATCACAATGAGGCACCGCCATGGGAAAAAAAAAAATAATAAAAGAATTCTGTGATTGTATAATGTGAGAAATTCATGTTTTTAAATGCTGAATATCAAATCTCTTTTGCACTGTTCCCATGTTACTAAATAGCCCTGAAATGTTAAAAATATGTTTATTATCTGTACATCTCCCTCACTTCTGAATGTCATTTTACATTTACCACATGGATCTGACTTGACCTAAAATGATTTGTGAAGCACTCTACAGAGTCTAGACGAAACTGAGGCAATCCATGTACATTTTATAGCTTGAATATTGCCGGATTATCCCTGAACACAGCCAACAGCATATTTTCTATTGTTTTCATTGCACTTCCCTGTTTAAATGCAAGTGAAATTAGAGTAATAGAGATGTACTCTGATTGGATTAGGGATTTTTTTCTTTTAAATTAGAGGCTTCCTGCCAATGCTCGGATGTTCTGACCTACATAAATGTTTATGATGGGTCTAAAGGACTGATTTAGACCAAAATCTGGATACTTTTTATAAAGGCTCCTGGTAATTCTGGTTTGTGCTACATACAGCTTTAAAAATTTTACCACCCCCCCAAAAACTTATTATCTGAGAGGCAGAAAAATACTGATTCTTTTTCGGACATTGAGTTTCCTCAAATGTGAAAAACACAACCAGAAGTATTCCAATAATATGCACAATCCTCTAACATGGCCTAATAACTAGCAATGCATTACACTATATACTGCATAGCTTTTAGAAATAGTTAGAAATGTATTCACTAACCAGTTATTAAACTGGGGTAGTTCACAAAAATGAAAAGAACAGTTTCAAATTCTAGGACAATTATTAAGTGCTTTGAAGATTTCAGGGTACCTAAAGGTCCACCTGAGAAGGACAAGCCACATTCACTGACTTGCATCTGCTGGTCATATTTGCATTCACTTGAATCTGCCAGTTGTATTTCCATACCATAAGTAAGACCATAAGTAAGACTTTATTTCTCCAACTATATTCTTATTCCTGCTGCCACTGAAACTGTAGCAATGAAACAGCAATGTCATGTCTCTACAGTAACAAAATTCCTTTTTTTTTCAGGGTTCACCTTTGCCATCACAAGTACAATGTAACAGTAACACGTAACAACACAGTATCTTAATTATGGCTGGAAGTATTTGCACACTCTGAAAGGTTCTTTATCAATGAACCTCTTTTCCATGAGGAGACTTTCCTTAATTTCAAAAAAAGCATTCTTGACAAAGGACAGAGGTTCAAGAAAGACAGACATCAAAAGCTTACACATAATGGAAGCAATTCAGAGCCTCTGGCCACCACCATTTCCACACAGGTATATTCACTCTGGTTAGAAATGAACCACAGCAGTGCACAGCACCCTCAAACCACACCATAGAGCAGCTGAACAAAGCAACAGCAATGTTTGCAGCTGAACAGACAGGCACTAGTTAACATGGGGTAAGGACATACAAATTTCAGTATAAAAAGAATGTTACTACAATTTAAGAAGGCATTTTATTAATGATGAACAACAAAAAACCTTTGAAGTAGGCTGAACAAGAGGAACTAACTGTGGCAAGGCTGAAATACTAAAAAACTTCACTGCTTTAACTTACAGAAATTACCCTCCCCCTGCCAAGGCTTTCAACTCTAAGATCTTAAGCTTGAATTGCTGCTCTGATGCCCTGAAGGAAGATATTCAACCTGTCAAATTTTCACAATAGACGCTAGCAACAAGTCTACCTTTCACAATAGACAAGGGGATTGTGAAGGGGGAAAAAAAAAAAAAGTTGATTCACAGAAAAATAATTCTCAGACTTATACAATAAATTCAAATCAATTTGAAACACCTACATTTTAGAAAACCGAAGGTGTCTATGACCATTTTGTAACTAGAAAACATCTAGAAAGCGGGTGAATAAACCAACATTTAAACATCCATTAAACAAAGTCTCAATTCACCCAGACACAAGCAGGAACTTCAATTCTCCTATTTTTCTTTTTTTTTTTTCCTTATGGATAATAACAGATTATCAAGCAAACATACAGACATCGCTAAAGGATTTCCACAAGATTAAAAAAGTGCCATAAAGCAAGGTAACATCAGCGCTGACCACTGAAGAAAGGATGCCTTGAGAGGCAGCCCATGCACGCAAGCCTCAGTTCCTAGCCCAAGTACTGAAAGTAACAGGGGAACCTCTTATTATTTTGCTCCCAGAGTTGATGGATGAGTAGTTTCAGAGAGGGGATTTCCAAGTTTTTTAGCAAATGCAGATTTAGGGGAAAATGAAGACAGCAGTGGAGGAGAGCTTGTCCCCAAATCCACTGGTCCCACGTGAGTGTGGCCTGAGAACTTCCAGGCAAAACATCATGGACACAGCCACCCACCTACGCAGCCCCCTGCATCTACACCAAGGGACACCTGCCCGTGACTAGGAAGGGCTAAGAACAATCAGAACGCCGATTAAGAGCAGTCAGCAGCGCTGGGCAGTGGGATTGCAGGGCACTGAGGCACTGTGTCAGGCAGTGCCCAGCAGGACAGCAGCCACGCTGCAGCCCAGCGGCAGCTCTGGCAGCCCGGCTGCTCCCGGCTTCTGCCATTTCCGCCTTTTAAGTCCAGAAAACGCTGCGGGCAGGCGGGCTTGGGAGTTTCAGCAGGGATGAGATCCAACTAGAGACAGATGAAGTCACCAAATGAATTTAGTTTTGACCTATCCGGGGTTTCGCTGCCCCCCTCCTCCTCTCCGGCATGTATACATTCCGAGGTGAAAGGCTAAAGTAACACGCCGATTTACTCCAAGCATAATCTAATGGCAAATGAGATTTTGTAATACTATACAGCCCTCCTGACGGGGGGCCTGAGCAGTCTCCAAGTGCCTCACAGCCCTGCAGAGCCAGGCAAGCGAGGCAGTGACTCAGCAGGAGACACGCACTGAACATCCACGGGTTTCGGAAGAGGACAAGTGTGGGAAGAAGGGAAAACAGGAGGATTCAACAAGGGGAAATGCAACGCCTTTCTCCTATCACATAGCTGCTGTTTCCAAACAAGACACTGCAGCATACTTTAAAAACCCTGGCTGTCCAAGGCAGGCGAGGCTAAGGAGCAGAGCAGTCCCATGGGAAACCTCTTGCACTAGCTAAGGAGGGACTGCAGTACAGCTTTCCCACTCACAAATGATGCACTATGATACAGAGCACAAGGACTTTGTCATGCATCAACTCCTCTCTCTCCTACATTAAAAACAAGTGTAGATACCCACTGATTTATGCATTGCAACATTATTCTAACCTTAATATATATGTTAGAATCACAGGATATCATGAGTTGGAAGGCACCCACCAAGGATCACTGAGTCCAACTCTCTGTTGCAGAAAATGAGGCCCTTTATAAGTGGCCTTCTAAGGCCACCTTCCCTTCGAAAGCTCCCGGAGTAACACCAAATAAGGGACAAGAAACAGCACAGCAACTACCCTTGCAACCATCCCAGGACCCGTGGGCAAAGGTGCCAGAGCACAGTGTGCATGACAGGGCTGCTGAGGTATCAGCCAGGCAGCCAGCTCCCCCCCATCCCTGAACAAGTCATCCTGGCAGGAAGGTGACGACACTGATCAGGGGTACAAGACAACATTTATTTTAAGCCCTGAAGTTGTAAACAAGCATGTGACAACAGATGAAGCAACAGGCAACCATGCTAGCTGCTTTCACTGGTGCATCACTCTCTAAAACACGGCTGTGTATTTTTGTAATGAATATATTAAGCTTTAGTATGGCTGCCCAGGTTTCCCACTGCTATCACAGCCCTGCTGCCATTTGGGGGGAAAGGAGAAGCACCAGGCTTTCTGCTGGAAATGCAGAAGCAAGCTGCAGACAACGACTGTGACACTAACCAGCTGAAAGTCCCCTGCCAGCACTACCTCTGCAGACCACTGCACCAACACACTGCAGAGCTTTTTACTAGGCTCTGAGGCCAACCTTTTTCCCTCTTCTCCCTCAACCCCTGGCGAAAGCTAGACTAAAAACAATAATGGTGATAATAATAAATCATGGAGTTCTGACATCTCCAATGTTGCTGATATAGACCCAAATAAATACCCCTGTCATTGGCTTATTACAAATTCCCTACAAACTATTTTTAATATTATAGACTGCAAGCGTTAAGACTATGAGCCACAACACTTAATTTTGGTTTTGGATACCAAAGTACCTTGACCTCTTCCCTTGTTCTCATGAGTTAACACTATAGCAGACAAAGAAGCACTCTTAAATTACTCTGGTGCTCAACGTACTACCGGTAAATGACACATCTTAAGAATTAATCCCACCAAGTACTATCTAGAACAGGGCTGAACTTCTAAGTGCAATTGCTTAACTGCTAAATTAATTTTGGAGCAACTAAAACTAGAATTCACTAATCCTTCATGAAGTAAATTGTCCTGTAGGAACATTCTAGCTCAGCCATCTGTGATTTATGTAACATATTACTCTTGCTGTGTGCCAGTAACCACAGACTGATTTTACCACTGTTGCAGTACCAACATATTGGTGTCTACCAGCATCAAGTAAAGCTTCCCCAAACCCTTTTTTTCAACCATGTTGGTCTTTGAAGGTCTGTGAAATTGCCACTTTCAGACAGATTTTAACTTTTAACATCTTCTGCCTATCTAAAGGGGGAAATCCCCAAAGCTTTGTTTTCTAAATAATGTTCTTTAGAAGGTACTTACGGCTTTGATGTAACTGTGATTGTAGAAACTGAATTAGTTGCAACACTCTTTATCTACAAGCCCCAGTAAAGCCTTGCACCTTAAGCTAAGAGAAACATAGATGTACTGTTTAATAGGATTTGGCCTCCTTTCATGGAATATCTTGAGGTCAATTCCTAAAGTGTATTGCTTCCAGCTGGCAAACAGTGACATTACCAAGTTCAACCCTCACAATAAACTAGGACGAGAAAAGTTTATTGTTTGAATTGCCTTCAACTACATGTAAGTGCAGTTAAGAATGCAATCTGGGTTGCAATGTGAATATTTAGTTCCTTCAACCCTCTCAGTGTTGCTGCAGGCCATACGACAAGAGGTTCTGCACCACCCCCTGTAAAAGCACGTCCAACTAAGCACGCATCTGACACAGTTTAAGAACTGTGCTCATAGTTAGAACATTTTCTGCAGATTAAACTTATCAATAATGCTAATATTTTCTGCATGAAAAAAGCTACAATCCCTCAAAAGGAGAGTGAGCAATTTATCAGCTGTTAACTTCAAGACATAATCTTTGGTTGCAATGTACATAATTAATTTTATGATACAGCAAAATGATGCCTTTCCTCTGTTGTGTCTCTACAAACTTTTGATCATTCCTGGATACTAAACTGCAGAAGTTGCTCCCAGTGATTTAGAGAACGCAATATGAAATTATATGAATATGAATTAATATACTGCTGCAGCAGCAGTATAGCTTCCACAAGAATTAAACTAGAAAATGTTTGATACTGATGAAGCCATACTGAGACTGCATACATGTATTTTTCTTTTCTATTTGAAACCTTTGATGACAAGGCTGATTTCACCTCCCTGGAAGTACAAAAGTTGTTTCCAGATGATATTCCTTTCATTTTTAAAGCACGTGATTTTGTTATTTTGTTAAGTCAATAGCTGTTTACTTTTATTACAGTTGTGGAATGGGATCATAAACTGACTTGGGCAGGTAGGGAACTCAAGAGAGATCTGCTCCAGCCTCCCAGTCACTGCAGAAACAGCAAGAGAAGGCTGCCAATGATCCCATTTGTCTCAGTTTCAAGTCCCTCCAAGGACAGATATTCCACAGCCCCTTTGGGTAACTTCTCGTGTTTGACCATCCCAGTTGTGTAAACATTCTCCTAATATGCAAAGTACTTTTTACTGCTGCAGCTGCTGATGGCCACTGCCTCTCATCCTTTCTCTTTCTTCAGCGAAGAACCTAGCTCCATATTCTTTACACACAGTCTCCCACTAGACAGGTAAGACTGCAATGAGATCTTCCCCTCTCCTGAGCTGGCTCCTACCCAGACTGACCAAACACAGGTCACAAGCTCCAGCCCCCTGACCATCCTGGTGTCCCTCTGCCAACACTCTCTGCAGTATGTCATTGTCTCTCTCAAAGAGGAGAGGCCAAATCCAGACACGGTATGCGAGATGTGGTCTCAGAAGCACCAGAGGGGAAGAATCACTTCCCCAGAGCTGCTGGCTACACGCCTGCCAATGCAGCCCAGCATGGGCTTGGCCTTCTTCCCTGGAAGAGCACACTGCTGACTCATGTTCATCTTGTTCACCAGCACCACCAGGTCCATACTGTGTAACCCTTCAGGAACAACTGGGGGGTGTGCATAATGTGGTAGTGGAAAAAAACACCTCACCATATTAAAAATAGAGCTGCTTGAGAGACAAGGCAGTTCTACAGCATCCCTGCTGCTGTGGAACTCGTTTCACACTTGGGAACCACAGATTAAAAAATGCGCACTAGAGAGCCAAACCTCTGCAGGCAGAAATATGCAGAATAATGAAATGGTTTGGGTTGGAAGGGACCTTAAAGATTATATAGTTCTAGCCCCTCTGCCATGGGCAGCAATGCCTTCCATTAGACCAGGCTGCTCAAAGCCCCATGCAACCTGGTCCTGAACATTTCCAGAAAAGGGGCATCCACAACTTCTCTGAGCAACACGTTTCAGTGTCTCATCACCCCACAGCAAAGAATTTATTCTTAATACCTAATCTAAACATACTCTCAGTTTGAAGCAGTTGCCCCTTGTCTTACAACTACATAACCTTGTAAAAAGTCCCTCTCCAGCTCTCCTGCAAGCCCCCTTTAGGTACTGGATGGCTGCTCTAAGGTCTCCCCGGAGCCTTCTCTCTTCCAGGCTGAGTAACCCCAGGTGTCTCAGCCTGTCTTCACTGCAGATATATTAAAGGAAGTAAAAAAATAAAAAGATAGTATTTCTTATGCCTCCTTGAATCTGACAACTGGCACAATATGACTGAAAACAGTGTATTTAAACCCTGATTCAGAATCTACATCATGTATAACTTTGAAACACTATTGTGGGCAAGCAGCAATATGGATCCCAAACAACTCGATTCAATAAAATATAACAAACACCATTCTGCATAACAAGGTTTCCAACAGAATGACTAATTACAACTGAATGCTGTCCTTTTGGGAAAATGTATCCCTTCTATCCAACCAATTACCACTGCTTCCCTGTTCTCAGCACTCCTACACACCATGGTCTTTCTGTATACACAAGCTCCCGTGGGACTTTCATATCACTGGGTTATGTGTTCTACTTCCATACAAACAATTACTCATAGATTCTATAGTTATTTTAACAAGCTATGATTTGTGTAACACTGAATCCGTAAGTAAAACAAATGAGTATTCTACTTCAAATATTTCAGTGCTTCCTATCCATGATATTACTGGACCAGCTCCACAGAGATTAACCTTAAGAGGAGAAGCATAACAACTGTGTAAGATTTGCCTAAAATGAATTTTCATTCCCCCAAAATTGTTTAATACACGCTGCCAGCAAGCCCTTCTGAGCATCAACACTGCATTCCAGAGTGACAGGAAAGAATTTGCATTCATGTGCATCTCTGAATAATTACAGCTGCTTGGGTAGGAAATCCGTATGGTACTAAGGAACCCTGCTGTAGGGGGGAAAATTCACTTGAGTTGCTCCTAAAAGATAAAACTGAAGTGCCGAGATCTCAACTAAGGGTTCTCTCTCAGGGTTCCAAATTGCCAAGAAACATACGATTGGAAACTAAGCCTCTGAAAGAGTACAATGCAAGGTGGTCACACACAAGGCCAGAAGATAACAGTACAACCTGCATAGCATATTTCTCTCCAGACAGAATGATTTGGCACAGTTGTAGGATTTCCTACGGAAGCTACATCCTTAAGTCTTGATTCACTGATGAATATTTACACTTCCTGTTTGGATAGCATAGCAAAAAAACAGATTTAGCACAAAGGCACCCTTCGCTAATCATGGGGCTCTATGGGAAACAAGAAATTATTTCAGAGTGGCTAAACTGAGACATTTAATGGGTGTGCTTTCAGTATACAGAGCCTTCTCTACAAAATATTTGATAACTTAGTATACCACTAGAAAACTAGACAAACTTTTGTCAAAATACCGCAGGCAAGATTTTAATCTTGAATTAAATATTTCATAGCTCAAAACAGTAGAATTGTGCTAAAAATAAAAAAAACCCACTCTCTTTAAACCCCAACAATTAAATGCATGTTTAGTAAACTTTTATAGCTGATATTCCCTTTCCCCTCCCACCTATTTGTAATGAAACAAGACGAAGAAGATGCTTTATCGGTGAGTCAGGCAGCAGAGATCTGAGCAAGATCCAAAGAGCTACGCAGTGCGCAGCTAACACCATCCACAGAAGAAACACGGATGTTTTCCATTTACAGTCCCTAGCACCGATCCTGGAAGTGAGCGATCAGTGCTGCTAGCTGGAGGCCAGGATCCAGGGAGGATGCAAGCAGCCAAACGCTGTCCCGGTGCAGCGCGAGCCTCGCTGCTGCTGCTGCTGCCACTGCGCCACAGCCTTCGTGCCATCCCACTCAGTGGTTGGCGTGATTGAGAACAGATGTGGCGAGACCACTCGTTTTCAATTATCGAACAAAGGCTGAAAGTTGCACTTCCAAAATGAAAAGCTGGCACACAACTTATCTGCTTCCTTACCAAGCCTTTTCTATAATTAGCTTTGGGCATGAGGAAGGAGAAGAGACTGTCAAGTTAAACTAACCTCCCCACTAAACTCCAAAACCTCTGAAGATATTTTTAAAGAGTCATACATTCAAACGCCAAGGCTTGAAATGTAGACCTACCACACATTTTCTTTTCTTAGTGGCTCCCGAAACAAGTTTTGTATCACAAAAGGTTAGTTCAGGTATGCCCCCTGGAAGAACATTCCTGTGGTCCAGATGAGGTAACTGCATCTCCCTCAAATGAGCCAAAGAAATAGCTTTAATCAAGGTCTCTTGCTCCACAGCCCCACCTCCAAATCACCTTTTTTTCACAATGCAGCATATTTTTCAGTGCCTGTTGTCTAGGAAGACTATATTGAAGACACTAGGCAGAAGCCAGAGTGTCTGTTTCTGAAAGTGCCAGCATCAGGTGCAGTTCTCGAGTGTCCCAAACTTGATCCTTTTTCTCTTAATATGCCAAAAGTACATTGCTGTTGCTAAGCAGCTCAACAAGGTAGGTTAAAAAAAAACCATATCGCACAACAAAAATCAGAATGCAGCCTCCCACCTACAGGATGTTTCTGAAACCCACGGAGGCTGGGTGCAAATTAGGCGTTCTCTTATGCTGAGAGCAGTTGGGTGTAAGCTGAGCAGTTCGTGCTCTCTGAAAACTACCTCAATTTCCTTAAACAAACTGGGCCGTCTGTGGAGTGTTTTCTCCCCTCTCTCCCCAATCCCTAAAAAGCTACCTCCCTCTTAGCCCCTGATTTAAACAAATACCTCCAGCCCCCGAAACACTATGAAGGCATTTCCTTCAAGGAAGATCTAAATCCAGGTCAACAGAGATATCCAAATAATGCAGGCAGGGACTCTCAGTTTTAAACTATTGATGCAGTATTGAACATAGTCATCTCTCCTAACCCTCAGAGACTTACATGCACTCACAGATGATTCCCAGTTATCTTTAGACAGTTTCACCCTGTGCTTTTTGAGAGCTGGATCTGCCCAGCAGAAGATTCTCACCAAAACAGCTCTCTCTAAGCAGAGTACTTCCTAAGCAGAAAACAAGATTAAAGAAGAACAGCAGTGGCAGCAATAGGAAGACAGCTTTATGAAAGTGAAAGAAGAGAAAATAGAGGGTACCTAAGCTGACAGGAATCCAGGAAAGATTTCTGCCATGGTCCCTCTTTAATGCTGGCTAGTAAGCTGCTGGCTCTAAGTCATGAGGATGGTCTTCTGCCCGATAGCAACTATCCTGCTGCAATCCAGATGCTTGGCAGACAAGAGACAAGTTGTAGTTGTATCGCAACTACAACTTTTAGAAAAGCACAGGCCAGATTTATGGGGTGTAATTTATGCTAGTTTGTTGATTTTTTTTTTTTAACATTTGTTATTGCCTTTTTCCTGCTTTCAATGAAATCTAGGGCAAAATTCTGATAATCTGCAATAAAACTGTTAGGTCAAGAGCAAATGCCTCTGAAAATAAAGATTCACTTACTAATACATTTAATAGCATTTGCTTTGACTGACGTTTACAGTTTCAGAAGTCATGCCTATCTGTACTGTGAAGTGAGAAGACAACTCACTGCTTTTACTCTGTATCCTCTACCCAGTTCTCAAGCTTGGGCCTTTATATATTAATTTTATCAACACAAATGGTCTTTTTTTCTTCAGTGTTAACTACTTGCTTACCATATTCAGTGAAACCTAATTTTAGAGCAAGAAATTCCTTCTGTCCATAGGTCTCCCTCTGAACCCTGAGTAAAGGCACACGTGTGGAAGGCACAGAATCACCAGAGACAGGGGCAGCTCCTGCCGAGGGAAGGATGCTCTCTGCTGCCCAGGGCCAGCCTGCATCCGGCAATTCACTGGGAGTTTGGAAGGCAAAGACCAAAACAGATTTTGCTACAATGTAAATCTTAACTTTCAGCATGAAGTTACAGGTCATACTGCTGCGAGAGGCAGCCAGATATGCTCTGTAACACTCCACAACTTATTCCAGCAGCGGGAGAGGAAATCACCACTGCTGTATAGCTTTCGTTATTATGCATAGGATCATCACTCATCTGCTTACACAGTGATTTCTAGAATGAAGACAACACTTGGGAAAAACAAATATTTAAAACAGATAACGTTAGAAAGGTTCACACTCACAGATCAAAACTAAAACAGAAACGCTCTTTCCTTTTAGCCTAGTGATTTGAAGAAAAATAATCAGGAAATCGGCCCCTTCCCCTCTGCTTCATGCAAGTTCTGGGTATAAAACTAAATATAGTCAGAGAATGAAGGACCAGAAAACCATTTTTCTAGCAATACACAGAGACAAAGTGGAAGCTAAGCACAATATCCTGCAAAGGAAGGCACAACAAACAGTTTGTCTTTTTAGGACCAGGGTGGTTTAGATGAAGTATGCCATTTGAACCTACAAGTATTCACTCTTAATGCATTAGCTTTTAAAAATATGATGAGCTGATCAACCACACAAGATACCTGGAGTCTGGCAAAAAAAGCACTGCAAACATGTCCTATTTAAAAAAAAAAAAATCTCCACACAGCTGTTGATTTCGTTTCTCACTGAATTTTTTCAGCCATCTTTGAACACAGAAGTAAAACTATCATTAAATGCAATGCCATTCTCAGAAACTACCCAAAGTCTACTTTGGGCCAACAAAAAGACACCTCAGTACCAAATTTTAAACAGTCTCCAGATCTGAAGCACATGAAACAGCATTTCACTCGAGCAATACAGATTGATTACAGTTATTAACTCTGAAAGGTAACATCACCCTGTGACTAAATTTTATGCCAAAGTGCCTGGTTTCTATTTACCGGCTAAGTAAAGCTGGATGAGAAACTTAACACCTTGGGCCTGTATGTCCCAGTCTGCAAAATATAATATGTCCTTTGGAAGACTTGGGAAAACTATTTGTGGCTTTGCATAGAGAGCACATGGCTGGGACTCGTGGTATAGGCTCAATTCCCTGCTGCATCCTCAACTCTGTGGATAACTTACAGCAGCTCCTTCCATGTCAGCTTCCCAGTCTGTAAAACAGTGCAACCTGCAGCTGTTTTTAAATCTGCTTCAGAATTTGGATATCAAATCTTTGGTAAAACTTGATATTAGAAAGAGCAAAGGGGTTTTTTAGGTATGAGAATATCTAACCTGATGAACACAAATTTTCTGATCAGTAATGACTGCTTCTGTTTTAAAATATTTATGAAATAGAACATGTTAAAAGTTGTAAAATGAGAAAGCATTTCTGTTACTACAGGAGAGAAGGATCGAAAGGCAAATACTGAACCTTTATACACATGGTAGATGAGATTAACTTAGGAGCAAAGCTGCAGGATGCAGAAGTGCTTTAGTTTTGTACAACTGCTCATCTGCTGTCAAGCTCCAGGCTGTGTTTAATGACATATTTATTCCATATTCCTAGATGGAAGAAGCCAACCCAACAATCAGAGGCATAGCAGCTTGATGTGTCATATAGTGAGGTCCTACAAGCTGCTCCAGAAGTCTGGAATGGCATTGACAGTCCAGTCTGGCAACAGGCATTAAAGTGATGGAATTTATCTGTTGTATCCAGTGATCCCCTGCTACCACTCACACTAAACAAGGACTGAACTTGCCTAGCTAATAAAGGTTGTCATGGAAGTTAAAAGCCATTTTTTCCAGTATCAAGGAGAAGTTTCACCAGTCTTCATGTATCTTCTGTAACATTTGCTTGACATTTACTTCCTAAAGGACTTCAGCTACAGATGGAAACAAGTTAAGTATCATTCTCCCTTTCTCCCGGAGAAAGGAAGAAATCAACAGATATGGGAGTTATGACTCTGCAGAACATGGTAAATTTCCAAAAGGAAAAAAACCAGCCTAAATAGAATTCCCCAGTGGAAATTTTTATTTGTCCATTAAAGGTTTATTTCTGAAATACATAGAACTGGATTACTTATTTACTGTCCAAAAATAACATGCAACATCAGTAGTTCTGTATTTCTTTGTATTGCTCTAGAGAGGGATACAAATGGATACAAATCCCTAAAAGACTAAGGAGTACTTCCCTGGATGAAAGGCTATTCAGATGCAGAGAATCTTCACAATTTCTGGAAAACTGGGAAAGGGATATCGTTATTCCTGCCATCACATGCTGAACACAGCAGCCTCACAAAATGTCTTTTCTAGACATAGTTCAGTGTATGATATGACAGGCAAAAGGACAAGAAAACTGACTTGTTGATGACTGCAGAAAAACACATACTGAAAAAGAATGGAGAACCCCATGTAACAGAGGTTTTCCAAAGAACTCTTCTGAAGGAAACAAGTTAGCAATCGATGCTACCCTATGACATGTCAGAATAACTAAAGGTTGATGCATGATATTTCAAATCTATTTAATATTTCTGCTTAGCTGCAGAATGGAAATACAACTTTCCCCTAAAACAGAATCTTGTACTACTCAGGCAAAATTTAGATATAGGAAGTGAGAGCTCCAGGCTTTCTGCAAGTAGAAATAGGTCCTTGCAAGAGCAATTTTGCTACTTTGTGCTAAATGTGCTCACTGGGGCTCTATTGCACAAAGTATAAGCAGCTTCAGAGAGAGACACGCTAGATTTTGTGCAATTCAAACTAACCACACACTGGGATCTCCAACGCATTTCAGGCTCGCCTGTCAGTGTGTGATCAACAATGAGATCCACTGTTAAGGTTATTAATGGGCAAATAAGCTCCGTTATTCCTCAGCAGAAGAAAAAATACTGTGATTTTCTTCAGACAAACAAGCCAAGTCATCCACGTTTGTTTTCGTGTATTCGAGCTTACAACTCGCCACTTCAGTCAGATATTTGAGAGCAGCATCATTTCCTGCTGCTTGAAAATCAGCTTTAAGGGGCGTGTTCTCTGCAGAGGCACTGCTTGCTGTCATCCAGGCAGCATTTAAAATAACTGTATATTGACATAAGGAACCACCGGCCGTATTATCGCCCTTCCAGTCGGCAGCAAGGAGCACATCAAACCAGTTGCGTTCCGAGCTGCGCCGCGACCCTTATCAAACAATGCAAACAATTTTAATGAGCTTATCTGCCGGAACATATTGTCAGAGATGTTAATTCAGAAGCGCTGCCAGCAACGCATGCCAAACGATTCATCAAAAATGCCTACAACTGCGACAAAAGGCGGGTGTCCCCCCGAAGGAGAGACGATAAATAAACACAAAATGGGGCAGGCGGGGAGCGGGGGGCGGGGATGGAGCCGCCCTCCCCCGCGCAGGCAGCGGGAGCACTGTCACCGCCGCGCCGGGAGCGGGGGGCGGCTGTCACCCCCACAGGGCGTGCGGGGGCGGGCGGTGCCCGCTGCCCGGCGCGGGTCTCCCGGCGGGGCAGGGGCTGCCCGCGCCCCGCCATCCGCGGCCACCGCCTCCCGCACGGCGCCGCCTCCCTCCGAGATCCGCAGCGAGGTGCTGCGGCTCTTTTCCAAGGGGAGCTGGCTGCCTGCGCGGGGGGCGTTCTCGCCTTCCTCTTTATTTCCCACCCTCCCCTTTTCTTTTTTGTATTTTTTTTAATTGTCATTTTTAACCGCCTTTCTTCCGCCCGGGCGCGGCGAGCCCCCGCACGCATCCCGCCTATCCCCCGGGCGCTCCGCAGCCGGACAATGCGGGGCCGGGGGAGAGGAGGGGGCTGCCGCCCGCCCGCCTTATGC
>VYZR01036366.1:3252-24162 GCA_013400675.1 Oxylabes madagascariensis
CCCTCTTTTCCAATGCAGCTCTGCAGAGCAGATTGATTTTTTTTCTCTCCTCCATTCATATTCCTCTTCTCACTGACACCTCTTCTCGTCCTTTAAAGTGGGTGACACAGCACTTCCTGTGTGAGCCCCCAAAATTTGCCACATTTTACTCACACCAAGATAACACATTCCTTGGAGTATCCGGATGCAAAGAAGATTCAGCTTCACAGAATAGTAAATCCCTTATGAATTTATAAGCAACCTACTTTTACAATAAATTAAACTGCTAGGGACTGATTTATGTTAACCTGTAAATAGTGCAAATTCAAATGTAAAGATTTAATACACCAGACCCAGTGAACTGGATTTTTAAGCAACAGACAGTCTGCATACACAAATCAGTATGCTGGAGCACAACAGAGAGAATTTATGCCTCACTAAACGTGATGTAAAATATTTAAAGGCAGAAACAGCTTCAGACAAGCTAGCACACTATAAATTCATACTGTGGAATAGGGTTCTGTGTTCAAACACAGGCACAAAGCTGTAAAGTCCTGAAAATTGATTTGTTCCCTCATCGTTACCCTCCAGCTGATGATATTTCTCATGGGACTTCTGCACAGGAGGTGCTTCATGGCAGCTGAGTTTGAGAAATAAGCAGGGACTTGGCCATGTGAGAACTGGAAGATTAATACACTGAAGCAGCTTTAACATTGTCAAGGTGTCACCTGAGCCATGAAGCTAAAGAAACCTGGAAAGCTGCGTGGCAGGCCTTTTGTCTTTTTGCAGATTCTATAGATGCAAAATCCTCTTTTCCTCTTTGAAAAAAATAGATGTTGTGTGAGGCTTATCTTACAAAGCCCTCCCTCTTGCTCCCTTCTGTGAGTTTCTCTTTATGAAAAATCAGCATGCCCCAAAAATCTGGTTTGCATGTACTTTGTGAAGAGAAAAGCAGCTCAATGTATGAGCAAGAATGAAGTTCTAGGGCAGGAGGGGAGAGTATTATTGCCTAGCCAGAGAGGACTGAAAACCAGTAACCTGGTTTTAGTTAATAGTTAAGAGCTGCACAGAAAGAAAGATGCTGTTCTAGCTTTGCTGTTCCTAACAACAAGTAACCCAACAATTCATTTACCATGTGGACAAAACCAAATATTATCCTGAGGGTTCCTATAAAAGCAGAAGCCTTTTTGGCAGACACATATACGTCTCTTTTACAAGGAACTACAGTTTAAAAGTACCTTTTTGTCCTCTATTTAACTGGCCTGCAAGCTTTTATGGTTCTTTTTTTAAAGTATTTTATCAAATTTTACAACTGGAAAACCCATCCCAGGGTTTGAGGAATGTTAGGCTGAGAAATCTGATGCTCTTAGCTCTAAGTGACTTTGAAAATTATTAGAACTCATATCTTCATTACAATGGACTGCAAAAAAAAATTTACTAAGCTGATAAGAAGTCCTGCCTAGTTTACCAAGGAGGGCAGAAAAGAATATCTAGTTCTGTACTCTACTGTTATATATGTATTAGTAATAAAATTAATACTAGATTCCACTATTCAGCCACAGCATTTTATTAAAATTATAGAACTAGGAACTGAAAAAACCTAGAGCTCCCCAACTGTGCTTACCTCCGAACTGGAATTTTCCCATTTGTGTTTGTTAGAAAGGCCAGCTTCATCCAGCTGAAATCAGGAATGAAATATTTTTAAAATTCTATTTATTAAAATTGGGGTCTAGATACTTAACTTATTGTCCTGTCTGCTAAATGAGTACAAACAAATAATTTTCCTGCAATAAAAACATTTTTCTGTAACCTTCTAGTGCTTGAGGCAGGGCAGTTCTTTAACTGTAAAGGCAAAAAGCAGCCAAAAAAAATCAGTACAGCAATTAACACAAGTGTGAAGATGAGAAAGTCTCATGGGGTTTTGCTTGCATATGCATCAAGGAAAAAACAAACCAGCCAATAATTAAAACATACACTACAATAAATCAAATGAACAGTCATAAATTCTACTGTAATTTCTCCTGGGCAGGTGCCAGATATAGCCTTGAGACATCTTTGGTCTCAATAAAAGACAAACTTTTAACTCATTTAACACCATTTTCTTTATGACACTGTTTTGTAAATGTCAAACAATGAAAAGCATTTTTTTTTTCAATTCCAACATGGAAAAGAGAAGGACAGAAAAATAAAGGAGAAAGAGGAGGAAAGAAAGTAACTTACTGTTTCTTGAGACACGTCATTGGACTGACGTTGTTAGCTCTAAAGTTATGTATGATGGATCCAAGCCCTTCTACCCATTGCTGAAAAACACAAAAACAATGAAACACCAAATTAGGAAAAATGAAGAGGGAAAAAGTAGGAAAGTTTGTCTTGGGGAAAGGCCATCCTTGAAGCCATGGATAATGTTAATAACCTCTGCTGAAGAAAAAACTACCCCTGTCACAGCCCTTACCATGGAAAAGTCCAGCCCCATTTCATCCATTTTACTCATTACTATTTCATCCTCCACTAGACAAAGGGATTGTGTTTTCCATTCTTCCAAATGCTACATGTAGTATCAGCAGTGCTAAAAAATCAGTTTATTGCCAGCCAGGGCAAGCGATCCACTGACTGATTTATTAAGGCCTCTATTTATACCCTATATGAACGTTTGCTTCCCTTTTGGTGGCAGGGGGCAATATCAGCTATTACTGAGCGCCATTATCCGGTGTGTGAGGACATATTTCACTGGTCCAGTTTAGAAAAGGAATGAAATAAAATATTAATAAGCTAGAGCAAACCAGGGGGAGGCACAACAACCACTCAGCGATGCCAACCTCATCTAAAACCCTGTTACATATTCAAGTCCTGCTTGTTTGCTTGTTTTCATCCTTAAAATGCACAACATTCCAAACAATCACTGGGATGACTTCCAGCCAGCAGCAGCATTACAGCACTTATTTCTGTAATTCCTCTTTTAGGGATCTATTTTCCTGCTGTAGCCTGCACCCCGACTTTGCCGAGCTGTAGAGAAGCAGCTTAAGGCTTAGGCCCTGACGTGAACACTCATTGATTTCAGCAAGGATCCTGGCAGGAAAAAGCCATGGGAAGAGGAAAGAATGGCAGTGCTACAAGCCAAGTTCGATCTCAATTATGCCATTGTAACACCAGGATTACTCAACTGACAATTTACACTGGTGGAATTGAGATGGGATTTGGTCCGCTGCTAAACATTAACCTTGTGAATAAAGGAGCCCTTTGCTTCTGGCCAAATGCTGTGTGTGCAGCTTGAGCTGACTTGGGCAGGATCCAGAATATGACACTTATAAATAGATGCAGATGAGTGTATTTTTCTGTTCATGAATGAGTGCTGTACATCTGCAAGACAGATGAAAACAATCATGATTTATATTGGAGGAACACGAACGTCTTTGGGAAATGGCGTATTGTAAACGGCAGGCAGCAAATCCCTGGGGGCTAAAACAAGGTCTAAGAGTGTCAATTCAACAGATAAACAACACACTTAAGGAGATCCCTGTACTCATGAAATATTAAATCTGTTTTGCTTTAGGAAAAGTAGTCACTTATTAAGATATGTGTTAATATTTAAGTGTTCTTTTTCAAGTTATCTTTTAAATAAGTACTTCATAAAATATGCATTTAAATACATCAAGCGTGTGTCTGAGAATAATTTAAAAAACAGAACTATCACTTATGAGAAAAGGTAATATTTGGGGCTTTCTTAGGTGTGTTTTTGGCCTTGAAAACAACCCCCCAGTAAGAGTCTGCCCTCCCTTCTCTCTTTTTCCAGCTGCATGAGTAAGATGACTTTGTAGTCATAGGCTGAAGGGACTGCCTAGGAAGATAAGGCAAGCAAGGTTCATGGGGCAAGATAATATTATTTATTAGAACTGATATAACTAGAAGCCACTGACAGATTTAGGAAATACTTATCTTTTCCTACAAATGTTCCCTCACCTCAGATGATAAAGGAATAGTGCTTGTGATAATTCCATGGTAAATGCCTGAATAAATCTTACATAGACTTCAATTTCCTAGAACTGTTCAAATTCAACTATTGTCAACTACCTGCATTTGGGATTTGTGGTTTGTTTGGGTTTAGGGGTTTTTTTGGTTTGTTTTTGGGTTTGGGGTTTTTTGGCTTGTTAAGTTTGTTTGGTTTTGTTTGTTTTTGGTTTTTTTGTTTGTTGTTGTTGTTTAAATCAATTAAATATAGCATTCCTGCTGCATTAACACTCTCACAACTATACAAACGTTTGTCCTCATATGATCTGCATTGGTGTGTACCCCTTCAAAACTCCTCAGCCTTCCAACACTGACCCAACCACTCAGTGGCATGTTCACTGCAAACAAAAAACCCTTGCAAAATTAAATGACACCAAAAGCATGCTGTGAATAAGCTGCAAGCTTTCTCCCATTTTTTTCTGTCAAAAAACCACCACTGATGCAGTATTGACCATATCAGCATTTCATTTGGAGCCAAACACCTACAGATCCATTCTGATTTGAAGGCAATGGATTACAACTACACCAGATATAACAAAACCTAACATTTAAAAGTAAGGCTGGCCAGCAATCAGCACCGGAGTTACTTCTGCTCATCTAGAAGAGCTGCCAAAAAGGAACACTGATAGAAAAAAAAACACAAGTGAAGAGAGAAATCAATACACTAAGCACTTCCCAAGTGATTTTTTTGCAGGAGTTGTCTTGATGGTTCCCACTTTAGACGGCTCTCTAACCTTTTTTCAGTGTTAATGCCCTTTCCTGACAGAGATGCCAAACCAGGAATTGCACTCCCTTAGAGCAAAAGAGCACAAACCTACAGCCAAACACCGATGAGCCACAAAAGCACCACATTTCTGCTGGCAGCGAGCAAAGGAGGGAGCCAAGAGCCTCTGTCCAGCTCTGAATCATCTTTCCGTTGGCGTGATGTGCCCGGGGCAGTTCCAGAGCCGCGTCTGCCCATCTGTGCCGCGCCACAGCGCAGCACCTGCCTGCCTCCCTTGGGCCTGGGGCTACAGCAGGTTCTGCAGTGTGTCAGCACACGCCGCCCACGGTTATCAGCTGGCCCCACATCAACCAGGAACACAACAAAAAACCAAATGCAACACCGCGTTCAACACAGTCAGACTTTTTGTCCCTCTGAGCCAGAATAGTCTCCAATTAATACTGTCTTCATACTTGTTTTTAAGGTACTGTGATCCAGTGCACAGATACTCACCAAATTCAATATCAAGCTGGCAATATATTGCCTTCCTGACAACAAACCATTCCCAGATTTAATGTACGCTTATCTGATGACCTTGCAGGAGGGATGAGAGAAAGGCTCAGGTTTTTCTCACCTAATACACACACAAATACAGCAGCAGCCTTGCTTGTATTCTATGAGAGCACTCCTTATTTTATGGGTGAAGCTGAAAGAGCTGTAAATCTATGTAAGTAACAGGGATAAAGATCCTCAGTTCTCTTTTTTCATGCTCAGCATTTTCAAATCACTACCTGTGCAAAGGAGGAAAATCCTATAACAAATGGAATTCTGAAATGAGGCACATAGGAAACGCTTTGGTCTTAGAAAAAAATTGATTTTGATAGAAATTGGGATACATTGGATTCTTACTGATGCTAGTGCTGAATATTTTCCAATTTTCAAAACATGATTCACTACCTTTAATCTGTCGAGGTAACTCCTGAATGGCACCCTATATACAAATATTATTCCAGATTCATAGAGGGATCTGGGCCCTGATATCTAATCCTCAAAAATCAATAGTCATGAAAAGAAACAAAACCAAACACCAGTGCACCTTAAGCTCAGACCCCCTTAGGCTGACACAAGAGACCAAAATCTACATTGCAGGCAGGAACAAGCACTGTGTTGTTTTTCTCTGACAAGATCAAACACTGTCAAACACCTCTAGAAGGAGAAGGAGCAAGAAAAATCAATCAAAGAAGCACTCTCTTAGCTTTTGCTGTTGGACTGAAATGCTTCTGAGGCACTTAGTGACCCTGTGTTAGCTGAGGATCACCGATGAAACGTGGGCAGAACTGGCAGGGTGCACAAATAAGTTTGGCCTTCCAGCTCTATTTTAGCCACCAGCCTTTCATTTAGGCAGGGTTAAAAAGGACAAGAATTATGAAAGGTTAAAAATCACCATAGCCTACAGCTCATGACAAATTCCAGACATGGCTTATTGACTGATGGGGTCAGTATAACCTAGCCCTCTTGAGATTTTACCTTCCCTTTTCCAGTGCAGTCTCTCCAGAGTTGCACTCCACTCACTCCAAACATCGGGAAAGCCAGGGAGGCAAGGAGGCAATGCCCTGTGATTTTGGTGTTCAGTGTCTGGGACTGGCTGCCAAGGGCTCCATAGCTTGAAGGCTCAGGAAGCCCACAGACAATTGTTTCCCACCTCTCCCCTAGACTGATGTGGGCTGGCAGGAATCCCTGGCACTTGCCCTCAGCCAGCAGATGTCCCCATTCTCTCAATGTAAACATCTCAAAACTCCTCTCTGCTTCAAGAAAATCACCCTTCCTCTCACTCCACGCAGCAAGGAGACCTGAGGAGTGACAGTGCCAAACCTCTCCCCTACCCTGACCAACCACAGCACTGATTTTTTGCAGGATATCGCTGTGAAAACACTGTAAGTATTTTTACAAAGATAAAAGGGATCCTTTTGACTTTCAAGTATTCCACCAGGAAAGCTGAGGCTCACGTGCTCCGTACTGGGAGCTGCCCAATGTGTCCAGATTACTACCACACTTCAACAAAACTTCCTACCCTGGAGTGGCTTTTCCAGCATTGGAGGGGCCTACTCTGAAAGGAGCTGGAATAATCACTTTGGCTGTTCTTGTATGCAAACTAAGAGAAACAGTGGAGCTTTCACAGTGAAATCAACCTCCTGGCTAAGGAGAACAAGGGCTAAAGTTGTCAATTTACTGATAATTCCACAGTGGCACAGCCAAGAATGTTCATGAAAAGGCAGAAAAGCACATGCAAAGCACCAATAGTTAATTGCAGGCTGGGATATGAAGATTTCTCTAGAGAACATGGAATAACGTACTGGGTTAATAACAGGTAAGCTGTGGTCATATATTTAAGGCAGTCATGATATAGAAATGTTTGTCACATGGGCTATGAGACACATACTTCCACAGTGAGACACAGAGAACAGCAGGAGGCTTCTAGAGATCTGTTCAAGAGTGTTTTGCAGGTTCCTTAAAAAGTTTTGAAACTTTGAAAAAAAGTTTGAAAAAAGCTTTGAAACATCAAAACAAACCAAAGCTTTGGGAAAACAGAACTTTTCTGTAATATATTTGTGGAATATTCCCATGGAAATCTCCTGCTACTTTCTATTTGCCCTCTTAACAATATGGTTTGGACAAATGCTTAATAGCTTGTTTCAGGGGGAAAAAAAATCAGGGTCAATCAGGCTGGGCTGGATGGGCAACTTGGTCTAGTGGAAGGTGTCCCCTGCCCGTGGCAGGGGAGTTGGAACTGGATGGTCTTTAAGGTCAACCCAAACTCTTCTATGATTCTATGAAACAGAATTTTTTTTGTAAATCGAAGAGTTTGATTAGCAGAAACACCAGCAAAAGCGATCAACCTGAAGTGCTCCGTCTTACCAGAACCATCTTAAACTGAAGAAAAAAAATTCTCATTCCAACTGAGAAGCGGAGAAGTTTAAGAATGTCAAAATGAAACATTTTCAACTGCAGTTGATTTTCATGCCATGAATGTTGTCAGTTGTGTGATAAAGCCTGCATTTACCTTTATGCTCTTTGTCAGTGTGTGAGTAATTAAGCATTTTAGCATGTTTTGTTCATTCTGGTGCCTCACAGGTTAAGCCATCAAAATATGAATCAGTGTCTCAGTAACACACGGGTAGAATACATCTGTTTTTTATCAAATGCAACAAAAGGTGTAAAACCAGTGTAAAAGGTTGCTCCGCTCTCCTTCCCACCCTGTCTCCTCCATGGCTGTTTCCATCCCGGATGCACTGCCTGAGGAATGCATCAGCACTTCCAAAAGCCAGATTAACTTAAACACTGGTGGGAGCTTTGCCCCTAAACATGATTTTAACATTAAAGCTCTTCATTGAATTGAATTAGGAATGTTCACTAAACTCCTCTGCCAGCAGGGCATGGAGAACAGTACTTTCAAGTAAAAGGGCAAAATCTCTGAGGTGGAGGGATGGTCCTTTCGAAGAAAAAGCTGGAGCTGGGAAAAAACAACCACCAGGGAAAATTCACCCCTGATATACATTAATATTAGGTAATGTTAAAGAAGCTGACTTAAGTTAATCTTTTAGGCTAAACTCCTTAATGCATTGCCAGAGTGGATGAGCAAAGAAGACAAGAAGTCCAGATTTTGGGTTGCTGAAGTACAACAGCTTTAATGGACTCGTGCCAGCGTCGGATAGGCAGCCCACGTGCCAAAGGCTGAGGCCTCACATCAGCACTAGAACACTTCTGCCACAAGGAAATCCATCCCCAAATACTCACTGGCCTTTTCAACTGTCCTAGACTGAGGAAAACAGATTATCCAATTACTAGGGCACAGAAAGTCCATCTGGGAAGTAAAAAAGAAAAATACACACATATGCTCTCATCTCTAATATATGTGCATGTGTGTGTGTGTGCGTGTGTGCTAATTTTAGCTCAGGACAATTTATATAAACTGATTTAATCAGGATTCCAAACATCAGGTTTTAAATTCCACCTTTTACAGTCACTCTCTACTATCGCAGTGGAGCTGCTTTAGGAGTGGACGACGACAGCTGCTTGCAATCAGAGACAGAGTACACCCTATTTTGTGGCTGTTTTAAGAGTGGAAATGAAAACCAATTTCTCAGCTGAAAACACCAATAAAATTTAAGTAGATAGAATGTAAATACCAGAGTTGGAGCTTGGAGACAAGTGGAGAGATAACAAACACACTCTTGTTGTTGGAGTAGCTGTACTTGGAGCTCAGCAATGCCTTGGCCAGCCCTGCTGAGCACCAGGGGCACCCCCAGGGACTGTGCCACTCTGCCACCCTGTGCCAGGGACCTGGCAGAACCTGCCTCCCAGTGGTACCACTCCTTGCATGGGTAGGCTGAAGAAGTCAGGAATTTCCACCAATTTTCTTCCTCACAGTTACTCAGTCCCATTTTAACCCAGCCTTCAGTGAGTAACAATTGCTTCTTTTCCAATTGTAAATCATCACCTACAGAAGCAGAACCTGTCTGGGCAGAAAGGTTCTGAGCTTTTGTGCTTGAATCAGCCACTCAAGTCCCTCATTTTAAAGTATCCCAATCAGGTACAGACCAATGCTCTGTTCCTCCCGGCAACGGAGGGGACAGCAGAAACCACAGGTTTCTTACACCTATTTTACAACCTTCACACATCTGGGCAGCTTAAGCTTCAGTCATTGCCCCTTCTCCTCCAAACTCTTGCCTCGGTCATTTCAAAGGAGGGGCTTCTATTTGAACACGGATTAATTTGAGGCTTATTTTAAACTGCAGCTAGCAGCTGCACAGCTACTTAATGCCATACGAAGGTTTGTTTCTTCTAGAGGAGATTTACTGTGTCCCACAAGGAAGATGTTTTCTCCTGAACAAAACAGGAAGAATTAAGCAGGAGCACTTCTGTGCGCAGATAACTCCTAGAAAATTCTATTTTAGCACAGAAGAGCAGTAGCAAGTTGAAGTAGCTACCATATACCAAAGGTCATCACAGTACAGGCCAAATTCCCCAGCGAAGGCAACTTAGAAAGCTCTACATTGATTTTTTGGCCTGATCTGCTTTATGCTCTCCCTTGTGCCTCAAACATATCATACCAGATGAGGTGGATCATCACTGCTGACAGTTCTGGATATGTATTTTGGTGGAAAGGCTCCCGAATGCAGGACTCTGACTTCCATGGGCCTCTCAGAGCCTGCCCACTGCAGCATGACACACCATTTCTGCAAGGCTTGGCTGTTAATGAGCAGTAGATCTTTTCAACAGCGTAATTAGCTCATCTCTTGTGACAGTCTCTGTAATGGGCCAACATTCTCACAAAGCAAGTAGTCTAATACAGGTTATTGAGATCTAAGGTGGCTGAGAAATTTAACTGCAGCAGTTTTCAGAATAAATCATACTTAACTGCTGGGTTAAGTATGAAAGTGGATGCTGCCAACATCTCCTTTGCTTTGCTTCTTTTTTCAAATGCTTTCAAAACATAACTCTGACAAGTTATTTCCCTTAAAGCCTGCTGGAAATACACACAGTAAAATCAATTTAGTGTACCCATGCAAGTTATACAAGTATTTCTCCTATAAAGGAGTTTACTCAGCATTGCCAGTGTTTCCAAAGGTATGAATCCAAAGCAATGAAAAATAAACCAGGTCTGGCAAGGGATTTAGTGATGTCGCATTCAGCAAACAGTTTTAAAGGAGGGGATTTACCAGGTGTGTGATACTGATCACTATTTAACATTTATCTCACAGGCAGAACAGATTATAATCCTAAACACCGTAAATACACACAGACAGAAAAGAAAAGCAAAGAGTGTGTATTTTAAAACCCCCTGAATGTCTGGATCTCAGCTAGCAGTGTACTATCAGCACTCTGATCGGGTTTCCCAGAGCAGTTTACAGCTCCATACCAGGGCAGGTGGAGTCCAGGACTTGCATGTGAACTGCAATCTCAAGCTCTCAGGAAAGATGACGTGTAAAAAAGCACCATTGTTTCCTTAAGACTGTTCCATGTCAACGGGAAACAGAAAAGAACCTGGGTACACTGGGATCCCCGTAACTGTAGAGAATTTTCTTTCCTGCTTTTGTTTTTTCAAATAATATAAACCACACGATACAATTAGGTTATCAGAAGAGAATTATGAAGGGCTGAACTTCACCCACCAGGAAAACGGCAGTAATTGCACGTCCCTTCAGCATCCCTGTCACAGGCCCATTGCATCATCATCACCTAGTCTGCTGAAGCAGCCCCACACAGACACTGAACAGCTCAGGGAATGCTCTGTCCTATATGTAATGGTCTCTGTGTCCAATTTTGATAAATCACTGCGCATGCACAGGCTGATAAATCACTATTTCCTCTCACCACAGCACACAGACATGCTCCACATGGATGTTTGCTGTCCTTTGGAAGAGTGAGGCAGCAGACACTAAACTAGGTATTTCAGTCAGCCAGGCAAGCAGACTTAGGAAAAACAATTGAGCACTGCTGGATGAGTTCTTCTTTTAACTCCCACACACTGTTTAATTGTGAAATACCTTGGCTATTTCTGTGTTTTCCGCTACCATGTAAGTGAAGCTGATGTTCACCAGATCTGTGCCACTGCAAACACACACTATCCGTCCTTCCAACTCATTTTCTGCTTTTCCAACAGCCTCAAGCGCAGTCAGTATTTTGGGATCCTGTGAAACAGAATAAATAACCTGTTACATTTGCAACACTTCAGTTATGCAAGGCACTATGGTAAAAATGCATTTTCACCTCCTTATACATTTACACCTTTAAACCTTTGCCAGTCATCTTAAATGAGTGCTTTCGCTTAGAAACATTGTGCAATTCTGAAAAAACAATATATTCTAACAGTGATTGTGAGAACTCATGTTTTCATCACAAAAAAGAATAATTAATCACTCCAAGGACTGGAAACAGAGGAACAGTACTAATCTCTAAGTTAATTATTGCAATCTAGTTAAGTCCATAGTTCCTGAGAGTCACGATGTCTGTGACTTCTTGGCTGTTTCTTAGCGACACGTCACACAGGCTGTTGGCTCTGCTGCTGGAGATTTAATGGGTGTATTTTTTTTATATTTTTGTAAAGACAGAGCTGAAGTCTGAAGCACCTTGGTGTGGCTGTCAGTACATGGAGCATGGGGTTGTCTGCATCGCCACCCCTCATGACTCTTCTCTGTGGGGCAGAAATCTCAGTCTACGGATTCCCAAGAGAATTTCTAAGAGATAGTTACCCACAGTCAACACAAAACCACTTAACATGCGAAAGTGGAAATGCAGGAAATACAACAAATCTTCTAAACTGAAGGCCTGGTGGAAGGAGAGCCATAATTCAGTGCAGAAAATCCTGCATATTCCTTCTGAATACTACTGAGCATATTTCCAAAGTTTTGGGGTTCTCCACAACTCCTAGCTAGTACTTCTGCTGATACTCTACAAAAAGGCAGACTGTGACCAGCTGCCTTTTCTGACCACCTAAATGCATAAAGAAAGATGCAAACAAATCTTTCTACATTTTATGCCAATGAAGTAAGAAGATAAAATAAATTCAAACAGGTAGGAACAAAATATGGGAAATGAAACTTTTTTTTTCAGACCCTTAAAACAAGTATCACAACAAACCGTTACAAGGTAATTAAAAATCCTGATAATAATAATAATCCTCTTAATGTCTGTTCAGCTTCCAGTGCATCCTGAATCCTGTAGTACATCAGAAAGATGAGATGACTGAACCTTCCCACTGCAATCACAACAAATCACTCCAAAACTTCAAACTTTAGGCTATGATCGCAAAATAAAAGCTGTGTTACTGGTGTTATTTCAAGAAATGAATGCCATCCTGCATTTCACCTTCAGTTTAATCATTCTTTGTTTAAATGAAAAGCATAAAGTAACTATAGAGTACCTTTGGTACAGCTCCAAAACGAACACTGTTGATCAGGGAGCATTCTAATACCTGTCCCTCCTGAAATGACAAAAAGGGTACAAGCTCAGAAGTCAGTTGAGACATGGTTCCATTGGGAATTTCAGCAAAAACAAGTAGTGAATTTTATTGGCAAACACTGTTAACAAACATTAAGCAGTACATTTCCCTTTTATATTAGTTAATTCCTTCTTAAATGCTTCACTTCTGTCAATTCTCAAAGAATAGGATGAAGACTAGTTTCGTAAATAAACTAACATAACATTTTAGATTTTTAAAAAACAGAATATAAATCAAGTGCAATAACATATAATATACATTCCTGACATAATTGTCATATACCTTTCCTTCAGTTTTCCAGCTCAGAAAAAAACCAAATTCATCCACTTGGAAGAGACAGTTGCTTTCAAAGACAAAAGATTCCTATAGAAAAGAAAATACAGACCATTATTTTCATCAGTTTGACAAATATCAATTATTTATCATTCAAAAATAAAGGATTGTTCTGTTTCTTCCCAAAGACCCTCCTGTTTTGCTGTTCCCAAAAAAAACAGAAACAAGGGAGGCAGACTTTTAAAAAAGAGATCACTTGTAATGATTTCTCTTATTGTTGACGCTTGAGACACTGGAACGCACATAATTAATATTTTCCTACCTCATTGCAACTAAATGAAGATGTTTTATTTAATAGAAGCAGCGATTCATACCTAATAAAAAACCTTAATGAAACGGAACTTCAAAAAAATTATTGAAAATTAAGTGCTTTTAGGTAAAATATTTGCCAATGCCACCTTCAGGATACAATGGCCACATTTCCTTTTAATGTGCAGAATTTGGGAAGCACTTTTCTGTTGCACTATGGCAGTGTACATGCTGTGAGCGCTTTGCAGCCTGAGTATCTGACAAGCAGAGCTTGAAGGATATTGATTTGTAGAAGAAATCAGGAAAGAATGGCATTCCAAAGAGACTAGGCAAGGCAAAAAAATCAGATTAGCTGAATTTAAAAAGAAATTTCCTCCACACACCTCCAGCCTCAATTAGAGCATCATAAATTAAGCTTAAATGCAGGAAAACAGTGTGCAGAATCAATCACTTCTTCAAGAAAAAGAGGATCCAGAACTCCCTGACTTCCTTAATTGAAAACCGAGGCGCATTTGTGAGAAGAGTCCTCTGTGAGGAAACAAACCAGGCTCCCAACTGTACCACAGAAAACTTGGAATAAACTGCAGCAACACTTGGAGCAGGAGAAGATCACAGGATGGGCAAACGTTTTGCTCCACAGGGGGAAATCAGGACCCCTTTCTGTGGGGTTTTGGGGGCAGCAAACCCAGCTGCAAGGAGCAAGACCTCGGTGCCAGCTCCTCACCCCACGTGTGCCCACAGGTGGGGTCTCCAGATGTCTGCTGAGAACAGAACAAATGATGCCTGACCTTGTCCCTGTCACCACAATCAAGGCCCAGGTGTCCCCTGAGTGTCTGATATCACAGTGAAATTTGAGCACTTAAAACTCTCTCCTGGATCTGCCCATCCTCTGTTTCTTGGCGAAGGTGCAAGAGAATAAGCACGGCTGTGTCCCCTCACTTAGCTCCCCACAGGCTGTTTCTGGATTCAGCGGTTGCTGAAGGAAAATAAAGCTTTTCTGAGCCGCCTTTCAAAAGGAATTCCATGTCCACCAGTATCTACTTCATTTATCTGGCCCCAAATCTGGAAATATGGGGTAAACCAACTATCCCTATCTTGGCAGGCCTCGTGATAAAAAATACTTTCTACTTACATTTCAAAAGATAAGAAAATACTAATATCCCTGAAGGCACTTACCTTCAACTTCTAGAGATTTCCTGTTCAAACAAGATTAAAAATAGACTCCGATAAAATAATTCTTACCAGCGTATCAGTGCTGGGTATAAGGTAAACTTCTCAGCATTTTATTTCAGCTGCCTGTGTAAAATGCCCTGTTTTGCATTCCTTTAATAAATGTGGATTAAAGCATAGCTGAAAGCAGGATCATAGTAATCATATTTCAGATAGAGTGCAGATTGATTTTCTAAAGTAGATAAAACCACTCCAGTTCTCAAATGATGCATTTGAATCAGAATATGAATGTTCTGTGTTCTCTTACTTTCTCTTGTAATAGGCAGGTCCTGAGTTTATATGTTTAAAAATAAGCAATATTCTCCCTCCCTCCATTTGATAGATAGTACAAAAAAAATTGAAGGATTCACTTTGTTTAATAATGTGCTTTATGAATCTGCAAAGATGAGAGTTTTATACACGTTACAGATATTTTGATCCAATTCTCCCTTTCTCTTCCTCAGGGCTTATGTCAAATCAGAGGGATTAAATATATTTTAAAGCTATTTCTTTTAAAAGCAAAAAAAACCTATATAACTATAAAGTGTGTTGGTATTGCCTCCCCACAGACATTTCGGGGGGTATTACAAGACAAAATTAAAGTTTCTTTGTGTACAATGAAAGCAAAACATGAAATATTCTAGAACTTCTGCATATTTAAAAGAGAATAGCAAATGAAAGTCAACTGGCTTCTTACCTCTTCATATCTATCAAACACAGCTCCATCTTGCATAAAAGAGGGAACTGGCTTCTGCCAGTTAAATTCATAAGGTTTTGCCATGATTACAGGAGAAAAACCTGAAATGGAAGGGAAAAGCACAGTTCAATTACTGTCCTTCAAAAGGAGTATTTCAAAGGCCAAGCAGGATAAAAAGTGACTTTTAGCTTTTCGTTTCACACAGAAGTACTAAAAAGTCGAAGCACTAAAAAGTCACAGTGCATTTCCAAATTAAGAGCGTTCCTCCTAGGAGTATTTTTGTTTCATATCTTCAAAATGGAAAATACTTGTGAAATGTTTGTATGAACTTAATTATTTGAAAAACACTTGCACTGTAACTTCTAGAGTACAATGAGGCTGGGATTAACCTAGGTCTAGGTGACAGAATACCACAACCTGTAATGCAGACAATTACTTCTTTTTTTACTGGAAAACATCAGATGTTACCGAGTGTATTTTTTCTTAACATCCTAAACTGTATGCTACAGAGGCAAAATAAAATTTTCGTTTCAAATTTCATTTACGTTCAATAAATTCCTGGTTATTTTCAGTCGTATTTTATCCATAACTCAAGATGTGAATAATAGAGATCTGTCAAAATTCATAGGGAAAAATTCATAGGGAAAATGTTAAGATGTATAGGCCATTAAATAAAACTAGGTAGCTGTATTGTGCACTTCTGCAAGAGGACAAATGGGAACAAAATGGTTAATTTAAAATAAAACCCAGAAGTCATATTGTATGGACGTTACAATAAAGACAACAAATTATCCAGTAATCTTTCCAATGCTTTCCAGGTTACACCGGAAGGGGCAGAAAATGGGGCAGAAAATGCCCCAACTAAATCCTCTGAAATACTGAAGCTCCTTAATCTGAAGTGATTGCTCCTGCTTCCTGATGCCATCTAGGACACACAGCACCCCGATTGTCCCTTTGGACACTGGAGCAGAAAGAGTGGGAATAGCCTTGGCAGCAGCAAGGCAAGGTAAGGCTGAGTGCTGGATGTCAGGGAATCGGGATGTGGAGGGTGACAAGGTCAGCCTCACCCTGTCCTGCGAGTCCCAGCCACTCCTGACTGTCCCCAGAGGCACCACATGGGTTAAGGGTGACCAGCTCGGCTCTGGATCTGCTGCAGCACAGGCACAGGGCCCGGGAAAATTTGTCCAAGCGAGGGGAATAAAGAGTCTGCATAAAAATCCAGGGAGAGCGTGACAGCCTGGGCAATCCATGCAGACAGAGATGTCTTCCTGGGCTGAATTTTAAACCCAGAATAAACGCAAGTGCCTAAAAGAGTTTAAGAACTTTGTAGTATGCCCTTTGTCTGTCTCGTTTTCATTCGCATAAAACATCTAACTAGAAAAAGAATGAGAACAAAAGAACTGTCAAAAGACTCTATCCAACATTTGCTTCAAGAACAGTTATTCTGGTAATTTTCTACTGAAAAAATGACCCCACTACTTAAAACATGCAAAGTACATTTTCATGTTAACCCATCTCCTGCCCTTTTTTGGTCATTGATACAGAAATCAAAAATACAGTTTGAAAGTTACATATACATGTCACCATTAAGTGTTCATTTTCATGGAAAACAGGATGAAAATCCAAAATAATAATTTCTAATCCCTAATCTTAAAATAAAAAGGCTAATTGATATTTAAACTATTAGTCTGTACCTTTTTTCTCCCAATGAAAAGATGCTTTGAAGAAAATAGATCATCTATATCCAATATCTTATCAAAAGCTCCCTGTGCATTTGGCCCTTGCCACTCTGTAAACAAGGAATATCATCCTATTCATGAGGATTATGAGATGTTTTGAGATCCTTTCAAGGAACATGCCAATTTTTTTTTTTTATACATATAATTCTCATGTCTCTTCCAGTTTAGATCAGCCTAGAGCTGCTTTTGCCTCATTTCATGAAGGAAGCTGGGTAACAGGACAACCACCCCACTGCAGTAGCATGATGGGGTCATGTCCTATGCAGCTCATGGAGTTCACACAGAATAATCACAACAAATTGGGAACTTAGTGGCTGTTCTTGGGGCAAAGGAAACTTAAAACATAAACACCTGAAGTGATAACCACTATTTTTATGGCACTGTGGCCGTTCTCCTATCTATTTAAATGTCTTTTATTATCAGAATGGTCTCAAGAAGGAAAGTTCCTTCAAATACAACAGTTAGTTCATGCAGCAATAAATGCTCCCATCCCTCTGGGAAAAACTGACACATTCTGTGCTAAAACATCAGGAATGTGGTGGCACTGTTAAGGCTGAGAAGAATACTCCACCACAGTCCCAAACCTACATAAATGGCTTTTACCTTTATACTGGTGCTGAACCCCACACAAACTCAGGTTTAAAATCCTACGAGTTCTGCAAGTGCTCTGAGCTCTGAAATAAGGCACATCCTAATGCTCCTTCCAGCATCTGCCACTCTGAAACCTGCATGTAAAGAGCGCTTGAGCACACACTTAACTCTCAGAAACACTCATCGCCTTAACACTACACACACGCACTTGGTTAGCTGGGCTGAGCTCATCATCCAGTCATAGAAATACAGCTCTGTAAATCTCTGCTTCACAGGGCTCTTCTCCTTTATGTGGGTACTCACACAGTCTGATGAACTTGTTACTTCATCGCTGAGACATTAAATAGAAGGAGCTCCTCAGTTGGTGCTGCAATGCGCATTTTCCAAACCTTGCAGTCAACCTGAGCCCTCTGCACTTTTCCAGCTGCCTTTCTGAAGTCAGGGGTCTGGACCAGGACACAGTAACCCAGCACCACCCCCTGTCACAGGAACCAGGATGAAAGCTTTTCATCTTATTTGCATAACCTGGCGTTTAGCGGCAAGAGAACACGCCTGATTGCTCATAATTCATCAGGCAATCAAGTTCTGTCTCGGGGACTCCAGCCCGTTGTTATTTACCACCTCACCAACCTCTTCCCCAGCTCTGCTCTCGCAGGTCACTTCAGTTTACAGATGAACTGAGACAGATGAAGTGTGAGGGAACGACAGCTTGAGTACATGCAGTAAGGACTTGGAGGAATTGTAACAAACAACATTTTTAAGCTTTATGCTTTGGCAGCTGTGCAGAAGGTGAAGAAAATTCTCTCTGCCTTTAGAAAAGCTCTTTTCAGTCTCTCACATTTCTCACACTCATCTCAAAAATCCATTTTTTTTTCTTAACCCTGCTAGCTTCTAAGATTACCAAACTAAAACACAAAATATCCCCGTGTCACTCTTTGGACCTCTGTTAATCTTCATCCATTTTTTAGCAGTTCAAAGAGAGTGAAAAACAANACAAACTCAGGTTTAAAATCCTACGAGTTCTGCAAGTGCTCTGAGCTCTGAAATAAGGCACATCCTAATGCTCCTTCCAGCATCTGCCACTCTGAAACCTGCATGTAAAGAGCGCTTGAGCACACACTTAACTCTCAGAAACACTCATCGCCTTAACACTACACACACGCACTTGGTTAGCTGGGCTGAGCTCATCATCCAGTCATAGAAATACAGCTCTGTAAATCTCTGCTTCACAGGGCTCTTCTCCTTTATGTGGGTACTCACACAGTCTGATGAACTTGTTACTTCATCGCTGAGACATTAAATAGAAGGAGCTCCTCAGTTGGTGCTGCAATGCGCATTTTCCAAACCTTGCAGTCAACCTGAGCCCTCTGCACTTTTCCAGCTGCCTTTCTGAAGTCAGGGGTCTGGACCAGGACACAGTAACCCAGCACCACCCCCTGTCACAGGAACCAGGATGAAAGCTTTTCATCTTATTTGCATAACCTGGCGTTTAGCGGCAAGAGAACACGCCTGATTGCTCATAATTCATCAGGCAATCAAGTTCTGTCTCGGGGACTCCAGCCCGTTGTTATTTACCACCTCACCAACCTCTTCCCCAGCTCTGCTCTCGCAGGTCACTTCAGTTTACAGATGAACTGAGACAGATGAAGTGTGAGGGAACGACAGCTTGAGTACATGCAGTAAGGACTTGGAGGAATTGTAACAAACAACATTTTTAAGCTTTATGCTTTGGCAGCTGTGCAGAAGGTGAAGAAAATTCTCTCTGCCTTTAGAAAAGCTCTTTTCAGTCTCTCACATTTCTCACACTCATCTCAAAAATCCATTTTTTTTTCTTAACCCTGCTAGCTTCTAAGATTACCAAACTAAAACACAAAATATCCCCGTGTCACTCTTTGGACCTCTGTTAATCTTCATCCATTCTTTAGCAGTTCAAAGAGAGTGAAAAACAAAACCAATCCCAACCAGCGAACACGAACAAACATGACATTGTAGCATTCATATGGATGCAAATATATGCATGCATATATCCTCACTATGATGAGAATCAAGAATTACCCTCTTTAGAGAAATTTAATAACAATGGAATGTGTGAAGATTCAACTGGGAGGCATAGAAGGTTAAGGAACTAAATTTAAAGGCAGCAAAATTTTAATTTAAAAACTTTTATACCGCCTTTAATAACTGAAATCAAATCTTCTTAACTGACTTAAGAGTTCTCAAAGTACAATAACTTTGAATACATACCATTCACAAAAGCAGAAAGAACACTCATATAAAAGCACCTCAGGACTTAATTAATTGACTCCAAGGGACAGACAGGTGAAGTGCAGTACTTAAATGCCTCTTTCCTTCAACACTGATTTATGCCTTGAAGGCATGATTTGGATCACATAAAATTCACCTGGAGTACCCAAAGACGGAGGACACAAAATCAACCATCTCCAGAAGAGCATTAATTAACACAAAAGTATACCTCTTTTGTAAGCTTGGCTGTACTAAGCTAAATCTGGGGCATGTGGACTATAAATCCTGGGTTTTTTCATTCTTTGACCAAAAGAAGGACAAGGTGTGGCTGAACAGGAGGAGGAAAGGATTCTGTTAATACGAAGGAGACAAATGTTTGGGGAAAGAGGTGATATTCTAAACTAATCCACAGGGCTGGCTAGCATGATGGATAGGATACTCCTTGGCTCCCATAAACATCCTGTCAATGTTGAGACACTGCTGGAAAGGACAGCAGAGTTCCTTAGAGCTGACCCCCACCATGTTTCAAACACAGAAACTCACAATTTCCGCAGTTTGCTTAGCCCCGAGTATCGTAACAGGACCTGTAAATTTTTTTTTAGTCATTATTATTTTTGCCTCTGGAATGAATCTCTGTTTGCTGAGTGAGAGGTGAGGAGGCTCCACACTCTGTGTTTGCCCTTTCACCACTTTACCTCTTGGAATTACAACCACCTAAACTTGCCCCAGTTACTGTCTGTGTGGGTTTCAAGTGCAGCACCCACCCAACACTAGGCTGAGTTTAGTAATCTTGCCCAGGAATATGGTTTTTTTACAGATACAAGGATGCCATTAAAAAAAAAAAAAAAAAAAAAAAAAAAAAAAAAAGGGGAAAAAAGGGAGAAGATAAGAAAAAAAATTATAGAGATAAGTAGCATTAAAANTTCCCATTCCCAGTCATCCCAGGACATCCCCCCATCTTGAAGTACATATAACCTTCATATAACCATCACCCCTGTTTGGTAAACAAGATTCTTCATTACAAAGACAACCAGATCCAGATCAGCAGACTTCTCTAACTTTGGGGGTTTTTTTATGGAGTTCATCCCAGTCCAGCAAGTCTCCCTGCAGAGCTGTAGACTGGAGTGAAAATCCAGCTGTCCATGACTAAACAGGCAGT
>VYZR01036370.1:46919-75920 GCA_013400675.1 Oxylabes madagascariensis
TGAGATGTTAGCAGAAAAAGTTAGGGCTGAGGAAGCCCAGAGCTGGAATGCACCCCTCCACACACGCCACAGGCACCTTAAGAACTTCACTTTTAGTAATAAAAAAGAGGATGTATCAAATACAAGTCATGCCCACTTCTATGCAATACACTAAATCAAGATTTAAGTTATGACATTTTAAAAGCTAAATTGTTTCCCACTGGGCAATTTCCATCATGCTCTTTCAACTCAATTACCATCAACATCTGGTCAAAGTTACATTCTTAATGCCAAAGAAGAATTTCAGCTTTTCAGGATACAGCCTGTTAGTTGCCCACATAATGCAGCCCCTGCATGTTCTTATCACACACTTATTCTCCAGAAAAATACAATTATGGCTGTATTTGGAGAAAACGTATATTATGTACATGACATGTAGCTACACCACTATATAAACTCTAGGATATTTCCTTCCATTTTCTTTTTTGAGGAAAGGCTGAAGGGGAAAACAGAGAGTAGAATGTCAGACTTGGGACAGCAGACCAGCCCCTACACAGCTTTCAGTCAGACAGAATCTTTGCAAGGACACAAAGTCCCTTTATTTGCTGGTTCTGTTCTTGGGTGCTACACCTATTCCCACACGGCTCCAGCTCATCTCGATCACCTTGGTTCTCCATTGCAGTCAGAAAAAGTTATATTTGCAAACCTGTTGGTTCTTTTCAAGTGTTTGAGGTAAGTGAACTCTCCCCAAGTGAGGTTCCTGGGGAGAGCAACAAAACTAACATCTAACTCCAATCTGCTCTTTATGACTTTAGCTTGAGGTGGCAGTTTAATGAACCAAGCCCTTCACATCAGTGCCATACAGAGGTTGATTTTCCCCCTATGTTTAGAATGTTCAACCACTGCCAATCAGTGTTGGACATTAATACCTGGCAAAAGCTTGTTCATCCAGGATGAAACCTGTATCTAATTCTGCTTCTTGAACTACTGAAGGCAGGCAGACTTTAAATCTCAGTCTGTCAGTAATAACCAAGTATCCAAGTTATTTAATTCTCAATAGTGTAGGGAAAATGAAAAATAATAAAAGAAGAAAAACAATGAATAGTAAAGAAGTACTATTTATTCGAGATAGTAAATGAAGGAACAAAGCATAGGAATCAAGTTCACTCTTTTGGGACAGATTTGTATGAAAGCAGTTGTAAATCAAGGTGAGTCTGAGAAGTAATTTCACTAAATCTCACATAAAAAATTTCTTTAAGTTGAGCAGTATATAACTTAGCACCAACAGTTCTGAAGAAGGCTATATATAAAACAAAAGTACATTTAACTGCAAATTGCTGCTGAAAAGGGAACTTTTAATACTAATCTGATATTAAAGAGATACACTAAATCAGCATTGAACAGTAACTTAGTTACAGTATTGAACTGTAACTAAGAAATAGTAGATGAAGAGACAACCAGCAAGTGAAAAATGTTGTCAGTTTAAAAAAAAAAAAATGTCCACATAGCTTCTGAGATAATAATACACTTGGAAAGTTAATGCTACTGGAGATGACCAAGAGACAATTCATAGCAAGGTGTTGTAAGCTGTTTCCCATCAATTCTTCCTCACAGTATGAACTACCAGATTCCCAGAGACAGGAAAAAGATCTTGCATTGAGCTTGTGCCTGCCATCACCGATAGCAACTGCCGGGGATCAGAAGGGTGGCAGAAATTGCCATGGAGTCCAGAGAGGGGGGAGGCTCCAGGCTCAGATTCCTGTATTTACTGAGTCCTCCTCATACGTCCTTTCTCTGTGGCGGGTCACTGCAACAGATAACCTCACCTTGGCTAAATTTGGACATCCCTATCCCACCACTGCAGTTACTCAGCAACAAACAAACCACACACCAGCCTGGGAGCAGAAATGAAAGAGTTATACCCAGTATGATTTAAACACGTCTGGGAGCTGTGCAGACAACCTGCAATTATCAAACCAAGAGTTTCACGAGCTGTTTAAAAGACAGATGGTTTATTTTTCTAACCCTTCAGAAAGTACACCAACAGCATCCTAATCCAACACCATGCTTGGGGAAGGAGTGCAAAAACTATTCCTTAAAACAGCTTTTTTGCTGGTATTCCAGTTTTGTCCCTTTAAGCTCTGACAAAAGAAAAAAGACCCAAAGTCTCACTCTCTCCCAGTGAGAGGATCCCATCAAATATATTTGTGTATCTGTGAATAGATTCTTACCCCAAACATTTCTAATGCTCAGGTTTTTCCACTGAAGACAAGTGGTAGGAGCAAACTGACAGGAGAATGAATATACTGTTTAATCCTGTATAAGGGATGACAAAGTGAACCTACAGAGCCAAATCCAAACATTTAGAGAGACAAGCCTGGATCCACAGCAGCAATTAGCCTTGCATACTTGGGAAAACATGTTTGGGGAGGACCTTTTTCATAACTCCTGTGAAGTGGCTGTGATACCCAGCTGTGGCAGGGAAACATGCTGGGAGAGCCATACCTTACTTAGTGCAACTGAAAGGGAAACAGTCCAAGTAACCATTTACTCATCTACATAAACTTGAATCTTAAATTTAGCAGCATTTCACCTTTTGACCTAGAATTTCACATTGCCTCAACCAGCTTGACTTGAGCCTGAACAGCTACAGAAATGTTTACAGCCATCTGCTGCAGCAGGATAGAAGAAAACCTCGCCTGGATCTTAAAACCAGTGCCTGGGGACTGTTCAGACACACTCAGCACTGGATCCAGTTGGACTCGCTGCAGACATTTGCCACCATGCCCAGGGGCTGGCCAGAGCACCCCACAGCATCCCACCCTACAAACAGGGCAAATCCTGCTCCCTGCAGCCCCCCACCAGGTGAAGATGTAGGTTTTTACTATGTGGAAACATGGGCATGACAATTGCAAAAAAAAAAAAAAAAATCTAACCCAAGATTTATAAACTTTATGCTGGACTTAAAACTTCAAGCACAGGCTTTAAATTATACATGATTTATCTAAATGCCAGTGCCCACCAAGCAAATAGATTTTTAAAAAAAAATTTCAGTAGAGGTGAGAACTTCAGTATAGAGTCAGCAGGTTATACGTCTATATTTTATTCTAATAAAAATATTTTAGAATTTAAATATTCACCTAAACCATCCACTCAGATCTGATACAGATGCTGACCCTGTCCACGCTCAGGATGGAAAGGACCTCTGGAGCTCACCAGGACCCACCACACACTCAACATTGTATTTATTACTAAACAAAATTTCTTGTACAGATTTAGGGACTAAGTCACACACTTTAAGGTTGTTTAGCAGCTGTAAATTGAAGGGCTTGCTCATTCATGCAATGTGCTGAAAAACCAAAGGCTTGCTGCAAAGGTAGGACGGCCAGAACCAGCCAGTCCCCTGGACTGTGGAAGCATAGCACAGCTATTCCCCTACGACCCCTCACAAAGGGGCCACATTAAGACCACTAACCTGCTCATTCTCTTGGGTGAGTTGTCATAGTCCAAGCCACATCCTGCAGAGTTACAGAGCAGTGGCCTGATCTCTTTCTTCAAAGAACTTGAGGGGAAAAACAAAAAGAAAAAGCCTGAACACCCAAAGGAAACAACTCTCACTCCACACCCCCCAGCCCTCAGGTGCTTTAAGTTCCTCTATAACAACGAGGTCTGGCAGGTACAGGTGCTGCCTACCCCACACCAGGTGGTGTGCTTGGGAGTTTTGGTCTCACAGTGTTTGACTGACTTAGGTGTTTGGATTAGTGGCCAGAGTTACCCTCACCCTAGTGGAGGCAGCAAAGCTGCAGCCCCTCCACAGCCCCCTCCTGTTAAAGCAGATGGATGGGTTTAAACCACCAGACCTGGGTGCCTCAGCCCATGCAGGCAGTCTTGCTTGCAGGAACCACTCCTTTGCTAAAGAGGGTGGTGGGAATAGCTGGTACGGCTGAATCCTGCCTTGCAGTCAGCTCTGCCCACTGTGCCAGCCGTCCTGGCACTGCCTGGTGCCATGGTGCCATGAGTCACAGCACCCCATGTACCCCTGAGGCAAACCATCCCTCAGCCCAGCCTGGGTGCGGCTGTCCTCTGTGCCTCTGGGGAAATGCCTGGTGCTCCTGAGGAGGTGGATGGTACCCGGGACTCGGGATGGTATTCAGCAACGGGTGTTAGGCCTTAGAAATCAGCATCCAACCACAAAATGCCGTGAGCTGGCACACAGGTGTTTGTGAACCCACAGCGGGACTCATGCACCACCTGCCTGGTTTGCAAGCACAGCAAGTGCTGCTATTTCTGTCCCACTTGCAGCCTGCTGGATAAGCCAGTAGTGCTGTCACCAGCCCATGGTGAGCTTTCCTCAGGGATCTCAAGCCAAGGAAAAGGAGCAAGGAAGGGGGAAGAAAACTGCAATTTACTCACAGTAGTGTGCTTTTCCTCTGAAATCGTTATCCTGCTGGAAACTCCCTTGGCATTCAAAAAGTATCTGTGTTTAACCGCTGGTCTTGTTCAAAATGCAAAGTATCTTGCCTTGAGACTGATAATTTAATCTCCTTTGGATAATTGCTACCAACTAGACTAACAGCTGACAAAGGTCAAGTCATTGGTTATTCAAAGCAGGATTTCCCCCATTTTACAAAAAAACTTCTACTTGATCTTTGACTTGTCAGCAGCAGCGTGTGATTGCTTTCAGCGCTGGTAATCACTGCCAGTGCTGTGTGCACATGTGTGCATCTCTGTGCACACACACATTTCACACACATAAATGCAAACTGGAAATGGCCTGCTCACTCAAACCTCTGTGTGATACCATAAATCACTTCCAATTAATGTTCAATAAAATTTATATCCTCCACGGCACTTTGTATACGTTTGCATATATTAAATTATCCCAAGGCTTGCTAAGTAGTGAAGGGAGCTCCTTAGCCTTATTTTCATTCATTCTCGAAGAAATTGATTTTATGTGATCGTGATATTTTTGCATGTTGGTCCATTCCCTAATAGTGAATCAGTCCCTAAGCAGTAAATTGGCAGACAATTAATTGACAATACATTTCATGAAAGGAAGGAGACAGTGAGAGATGAAGAAGCAAAATGGACACAGGGGAGAGATAAGATCTTTTCCGTGGTGATATAGGAATTTATGAGGAACAAACTTTCCAATTTCACTTCTTGCCAGGCTATGCTTTCATTACATGTAATATTTTAACTACTTCATAATTCTGGTTGCAATTCAGCTGCTACCAGAATTATGAGTTAGTTAAAATATTTTAGAATCAGGAGTCATACTGATTTGAGTTTGTAAATCTGTTGCAAGGCAATATAATGCTCATAAAATCCTAAATTGCTTCAGTCTCACATATGACGGCCCTACTCAGCTCTGAAAATTGGTTTGTGAACAAGAGATAAACCCAATGCTCTTTATTGCATCTTATCAATAGAAATCCTCAAAACAGGGCAAATTGACTTCACTTCTTATTTTTTAAACTGTACAGACTGACAGTCAGTAAAAAATGAGTTTAGAGGAGAAAATAAGCTCAGGACCTCAATGTTGCTCTGATACTCAAATCCCACCAACTTTATTTTAGCAAGGAAAGTTCTCCATCAAAGTTCCATCAACGTGCGGCAAAAGTCTCAGTGTCCAGCCATTCATTGCCAATACTGGCAGGAGAAATTCAGGACTTCTCTTGCAAGTCCTTGGAGAGACACTAAGAAACTACGGTTTCCGGGAACAATAAGAAAAATTAATCTTGGCATCATTTTTCAAATTACTGTTCTCCCCATCACTGTGGGGAGCCTGCCAAGGCTCAGCCACAGAGACCTGACTCTCACCTTCCCAGACCCACGGCCTTGTGCTATCCCCAGGGCTGATCCCTCTCGCATGCCCCACCAAGGGGACCTCCCTGTGTCCCCATGGTTTCGTTCTCCATGGGAGCTGATCATCAGACCCAGACTTTTACTCCTGGTCGCTGCCTTCTCTTTGTGGCCAGGATGAGACTTCTACAGTATTTCAGTGGTGCAAGGCAGCTGCAGCGGGAAAGGCATAAAATCAAAGGGATAATTCACACACTGAAGGTGTTGTAGAAGTAAAATACCAAATAAATCACCCCTTGTCCTCTCTTAGGAAATGAGATTAATAATTGCATTACTTTTCTTGGCATGTAAGAGAAGATCCATGCTTGTTTATCTGCTCCGTGGTGCCTGGGAAAGCAAAGCTGGTGTTATTGCTTGCTGGCCTCTGCAATGCCCCAGCCATGCCCTGTGCATTACCCGTGCCCTTGGAGGAGTTGGGCAGCTCCAAGGACACATATCCCTGCAGGACCTGTGGATCCCTCCTCCTGGGGAGGGAGCACCCAGGTCTGATGCAACAGGAAAGTGCTTCTATTGTATAAGAGAATAATTTATAAACAGCACTTCAGCCTGAGCGTTTTAATCATGGGAATGTGTGTAATTAGCAATCCTTTACCCGTGATCAATACACGGACACTATTAGGGCATAATGCAATAGCTTCTTAGAGCTCTGGGTAAGTGCTGCCTGGCACAGAGCTGCAGTGGCAAGAAACGCCTCGGCTGCCTCTGGTGAAAGGCTCGGAAGCTGTTTTTTTAAAGAGAGGCCAGATTGCCTCTGCACCTGTGGGTGTGCAAACATTGGCAGCTCTTCAGGGCACACTTGTATCTTTCATGTAAACCATCTGAGATCTTCATTACTGCTTCTGCGATTACTGCTGCTGCTACAGAAAAACCTTGCTATATACGAGCCGCACACAAAGAAAAGGCAGGAAAAGGCAGATCCATGACACAACTTCAAGCTTGGAAAATCCCGTTTGTGTGGTTGGTCCAAGTATGCTGTGTAGCTCTACACGGAACTACAGCATTGCTATTAGTTTACTGAGGACATAGAGGAGGGGAAATATTTCCATCTTAATTATGATCCTGATGTTTATTGCAGAACCATTTAGTGACTGTAAAAGCCAGCTTGACAAACACTTACTGTTCACAGGATTGAGGGACTGAGGAGACAGAAGAGCAAAGAATTAGGCCCAGGGGAATTGCTGGAGGAGACAAAACACAGCAGCTATTTCTATGTGGTGGGAAGATGAGAGGCACAGCGGGGGCAGGTTGGTGTCTCTGTGTGCACCAAGCAATGCCAGGCAGAGGAATGGCCCATTTCAGTTGCCTGTTGAAATTGCTGAGAGAAAGAGAAATTTGTAAGTCACCTTCCTGTAGTTCTGTGTCTTTGATGGCGCACAGTTTGAGAGATGAGAGAAAAATTAAAATAATGACACAAAATTTGCAAAATTCTCCAGCAGAAGTGAAGCAAAAAAACAGCGGGAAAAGAGACAGCAGGCTAAATGGGATGTGCACCGTCATCAGTGGAAATACATTCATTCAGATTACAGAAATCCACACATCTGATTTTTCAGTTCAAAAACAATAAGGCAGTACTTCTGATTGGCTCAATGCTGTTTAAAATAATTCAAACTATATAAAATACTCTGATGAATTAAAAAACATGTGTAAACGTTGAAATTTGAAATTAGGTGCTTTTGAAAATATTTTAAATTTTAAAAGTACATTTCAAAATCATACACTGTAGGATAAAACACAATTATATCTCAAATACTGAGAGGCAAATGTAAATTGGACTTCTGGAGTTTTGACATTTTCAGGCTGAAATAAAAATACAAAAGGGTAAATTATGTGTATCTTTATCCTATTTGCCTAGTCTTGTAAGAAAGCTGGCTTGAACACACCCTAGATGTTACCTAAAATGTTTTACTACAGCCCTGTAATTGCCTATAGCCTGATCCAAAGTCTATTGATCTGTTTGGAGCTGTTCCCTTGACACTCACCCAGCCCTGCTGGGATCAGGGGAAGAAAGGAAGGTGGGACTACAGACAAGATGCTTAAAGATAAAATCAGTGGCAAGGTTACCAGGAATGAGGTCTTTTGTTTGTACATAGAGCTTGTTGGCAGCCTAAGACACGTCACAACTCATGGTCTTTCATCCTTCTGCTTAGATTTTGACCCAAATCCCTTTACAGTTCTTGATCAGCACTTTGATAAAATGTATAGGCTTGATAAAAGACTTATGTTGATTTTATCCTATTGATCCAAGACTCCAAGATTAGATAAAAAATATATTGTTCTTGAAAGATGGGAATGAATCCTTTCCAAGAGATTCCTCAGTCACTGCTGGTAGGTAAGAGGTCTTCATTACCAAAGGCATGTAAGAGGCACTGCTGCTCACACAGGACATGTGAAAAGTTTGAGGGGGTTTTATTTAGAGAAAATGTGTGACTCAAGCAAAAGCATCTGGCAGACAGGACACAACATTTGAGAAATTTATTTTTCAAGATGAAAAATGGAAATAAATAGATCTTCAAATGTTCATTTTAGAACAGGGGAGGAATTATTTTCTCAGCTTTTTATGTTTTCTGCAGAGAAATGACAGGAAATGGTTGGATTTCTATCACTTCTTGAATACTCTTAAAAACATTTTCCTGCCTGACATTAATGGACAAATAATCGAACAAGATAAAAAAAAAACCTAAAATGCACAATGAAGGCAAATTTTCTGTCAGGACTCAAGCACTTAGGTTTTAATTTTTACATCAAAATCAGAAAGGAGAAAAATACCCACGGTGTAGCAAAACCCAATTCTTTTCCTCTGAAAAGGCATGATGAGAGTTCCCATCAACAGCAGTAGGCAGCAGGTCACGGGGGTGAGGGCAGCTCTCTGGAGGAACACAGCTCAGGCCAGAGACTCTGAGAGATGCTAAATCCTGCTGCATCACCACCTCCAGACACCCAGAGAGCCCTCAACACGGGAAATGTGAACAAACGCTAAGCAATTTTCACTAAGCTCAGCAGTCTTGGGAAGGGTCTTGGTGCAGACCTGTTCTGCTCTCTGTACATCCTCCCTCCCCTGCCATGCTTGCTGAGACCTTATCCCCTGCTAAATCAATAGCAAAGCTCCTGCCGCTCCCAGCAGAGGCAGATTTTCACCCAGAAATACTATTGAACTTTAATTTGAGAGCAAACCTCAGTGACTTCTGAAGCACTGCTATTCACTGATCAGAAGTACAGAAATTTTTAAAAGAAAACCCATCCCTTGGGATGTTCAATGAATGCGATCCACCTACTTCACCCTTCAGCCCTGAAGGCCACAGAAGGGTTCTTTCTGCCTTGTTATGGCAATAGCAGCAACGCTTCTGCTTTCCATCACTAAGAACTCCACTCTTTGAATTTACAGGTTCCTGCTATTTATAGTCCCTAAAAGTCCTTGAACAACTGTTCATTTCGTAAGTAATGCCATCATATGAAGCTTAATTTGCTGAATATGATGTTTCCTTTCCTGTGTCATATTGAATTACCAGCAATTATGGCTTTAGTCTAACGTAATATGAAACTAAGGCCACATAATAATTTACCCAATGATTGCACCAACACCGTATGAGCTGTATCTGCAGTACTGCATCCGAAGTTTAAGTCAGTCTGGGGCTTCCTAAAAACATACTTAAAAAAAAGGTACTATTTGTGATGAAAAGTGGATTTAAAGGTCACAGTTTTTATATGCAACTAAAAAAAGGGAGTATGAAAAATGTAACTAATGGGAGTATGAAAAATGTAAGCCAATGGGAATATAAATAAGTAAGCCAAACTTTAGCTCATTGTGAGCAGTACCTCTTAATTCCAGCCTAATATTATAGAGCTATTTCCTTAGGAGATTCTCAAAAATACTGAATAAAAACCTTGAAATCTTTCTGTGCAAGGGACTCCAAACATCTGGTATCACATTTGAAATACCACTTGTTTTTCCAATCACTGATTGGAAAATCTTAAAAAAGATAAATGGATTATTATTCTCACTCCCAATATCTACCCTGAGTGAAGAGTCACTCAGCATTATTCTCTCTCTGGTATTTTCCCCCACCCATTTCTTTACTACCACTAAAAACTGCTCAGAACACTGTAAGGAATGAGGCAGATCCACAGGACCTGTGGCTGCAGCATCCTCCGGAGCTGGCCTAGGACCCGTGGTGGTACACAGCCTCCACAAAGACCCAAAGAGCCTGGCAGGCTGCTAATGGAACCACTGCTTAAGTTGCTATATCCTGGGGGTGAATTATTATTTCTATCTTGAAAATAACTTGCACTTTGGCTTAATGTTCTCTGACAGAGTGACAGCCAATATTCCAGTTCTGGCAAGCTTCTAAAGGCCCAGAAAGCTGACCGAGGACATGAAATTTTAAATACCTATACAAAGTTCTTCCAAAAGCAGAGGGCTGTAAGCACATTCCAATTTTTTCCTATATCAAAAGTATCCCATGAGAGACCATTCACACTGAGTTCCCTTAAATTTGGGTCAAATTTCCAAAGTGCAAAGACTCACAAATAAATGACGGCAGTTAAACATTATAGTTTTGAGCCTTTTTGCAAGTTTGGGTAAAGATTTAGAATTTCTTACCCATTCACGCTGCCCTACTCAGGTAACAGAGAGCACATTGCTGCAGGGAAAGAAAAAGGCAAATAAAAAAGATGTATCAGTTGTCCCTAGAGAGAAGGGAATTAATATCACAAATGCTTGTTCCCCTTTTGCACGGATACTGATTTGATACTTGAGTGAACATTGTGAACTTGAGTTTTTCAGGACTGAAGCCAACTCACTTTCTCAGCACGATGTGCCAAGAAGCCAAATTACAAAAGGACAAATGATTCATTTAACAGGGGTTTTCATCATGTTGCCACACTGCCTGACCTCCAAATGTGCCGAGATGCTACAGTATCATTTGAACTGGGAAAGAATGCCTCTGTATTATCACGCACAAGATTCACGACGGTCCCATTATAGCTGTAATGTTAAAAAACCACCAACCAATACATAAAATAACCATCTAACTTGAGGAGCCGTTATGGTCAATCAAATAAACACAGCATTTAAAGACAAAACAAAGTACACACCCATATGAAGAATTATTACAGCTCATATGGAAAAAATTGGGTTCAAAAATCAAGATTAAAACCTTGCTGGTGCTGACAGCTGGGTGCATGCAAGAGTGGTGGGATGCAGAAGGGGGAATGATATCACCCATTGTAGGTCCACATCACCACAGCCCTCCAAACTGAAGTAGGTTTTTGCCGTGTTAAATTTAACCTAAATCATGCTCTCCCCTCACTGCAGGATCGCTCCTGCTGGAAAGGGTGGCCCTGCCCACTCCTTCTCCCTTCCTTCTCCTGTCAGCATCTCACAGTTTCTCTCTGCTGCACCTCTTGCTGCAGTCTGTCTGGTGCTCTTGTTGTCCATAAACCACTGCTTCTCAGAAGCAGTAAACTGTCAGCCAGAAGAAAGAAGTATTTACTGTTTTATTTTTTCCCAAGGTTAGCTATCCTTGGGAGGGTGAAATAAATCTCACTGAGGCAGTGAACTCCAGCTCCATCCCTTACCTTTTAACTGCTGCTCTTGGGTGACTGGCTTTGTTTCTCAGCTGCTGTGTCACTGGATGAGATTTGTGCACTAGAACCATTTGTTGTGGCCTGCCTTTCGTTTCTTCTCCCATTTAAATTAAATATTAACTAACCCCAGGGGTGCTACCAGTTTTAAACAAAGCCTAAAGACTAAGAAAAGCCAGACCCGCAGCAAAGATATTTTTTACCTGATCAGCTACAACATTTGGAAATAAAAAGGTTCTCAGCTCAATAATTCAGCCTCTTCCTCATCCGTAACAGTTGGAAGAACAAACCTTGCTCCTGTCCAAGGAGCTATGCGCTTAGTCACCTCAGCTATGCACTGTCCAGGGAAAAAGCTATCGCTCGGTTTTACAGGCTGCAAAGTAGCTAACAATTCCCACAGGGCAGGCTGGCAGGATCGGGATGCCTCTTATCTCACGAGAAACAAAGGAAGGAAGGACCTTTTTTCTGAAGACGGTTAATCAGTATTGATCACAGGGACTTTATGCAAAGATGCTCGGGCAGGGAGCGAGAACAAAGCATAGGCAGCACTCTCACATCCTGCCTTGAAACAGACAGAAATGGGTAGAGTTTCCCCCCTCATTTCTCTCCAGGTCAACTGGGGCTTGGTGTCAGACTGTTCCACTTTGGCCCATGAGGAGGAATGGCAGGAGAGGGTCTGTCAGCAGGCAGCAGCTCCGTCTACTGCTCTGTTTGGGCTTTTGGCATCAGCCCTACCGTGCTTTAATGCTTGACACGTCTGCAGGACCGAGCTCACCTTTCAAGCAGAGGGGGTAAACCCCAAACTTATTTATTTAATTTCCTCCGAAGCCTCCACAGTGAAGTTTTAAACCCTCCCAGCCGGGAGGACCTCGTCCTTAGGCAATCCTTTAATAACATTTGCAATACTGAAGCATTTTACATCTTATCCTCTCAGAGCACCTCACAGACAGTTTTGTTTAACAGTGCATCTAAGACCAGACAAAAAATCCCATATTCCCTTTTTGCTGTGGCAACAAGCAAGAACAAAAGGGTAAATGCTTTGCTTAAGGCTGTTCAGCAAGTCCTCACCAGCTGTAAATCAATCACCACCTCTCACTTCACTTTATAACCAAATCTGCCTCAACACAGCAAAGGTAGGCGACCATCTCACCTCAGTGAGAAAAAGTCGCCACCATGTCACCTCTTTTCCTTCTTTTCAAGCCAGCAGCGCTATCTTGCTTGCTGCATCATGTGATGAGCCTGCTCTACATCATCCCAGGACATGAAAAAGATGACTAGTTTAGTGCTCAGTTACCGAAGGTTGCTATGCTGGCCATACAGACTGACAGCATCCTCATCTCCTGCTGCTAGTGGCACAGATCTCTGCACCACAGCCTCTGTAAAACACACACAATAGCCTAATAAAACACAGGCGTAGCTCTAAGTAGACACAAAGGACCATATCTGCAAAATGGAGCAATCTTGATTTGTCCCAATGAAAGCCACAGACGCTGCATTTACAGGGAGAGGTACACGTGTACTTCATAGCACTGAACGGGAAGGGACGCCTGCAGATGTATGTACCTGTCTGCATGTGACCCAACCAATATGCTGGACTAATCACTTGTCTGTAAGGCACATGCATCTTTAGATATGAGATTAAAAAATACCCTCTGTGTCTCTACCTACACTCTGGTTTTTCTCCCTGCTCTCACCATAGTGCCTTATGAGAAGTTGTCATAAATCTCCACCTTTCTGCTGCCTTCTTTCCTCCCACTGCTCTTTTTATAACCAGACTCACAGGTCTTTATTATTCTTTGTGGCATTTCTAACACCAGTTTCTGCAGAGTGACCTCAGACTTTGCTATTTTTAAATAAGTGTAGATGTGATTATCACTTAACCTGCTGATCCTGAGCCATATTTTGACCACCTAGTGCTATGCCACTGGGACAAACCACCCCCACACTTGGTGCCTACAGCTCCTACAGAGCCTCTCTGGTCTCAGACACCTTGGGTTTCAATAACACAGTAACAGTGTCCTTAGGTCTGTAGGAGTGGTAATGTCAATTTTGTGATGCCTTCTCTCCATTCATCTCTGGCCAGAGATACAGATATGTTCTTTCGTGTATTCTTTAACGTTAATTTCTGCTTGCTTTTAAATGCAAAAAGTAAAAATATAAACATGTTTTTTAATCGCATTATTGAAAAAGTTTTGCTTAGGGTAATGATCTATATTTCCATAGAAATGCAGCCGACTTACGGAATAGGAATCTGTTTAGTATTTTCTCCGCTTGGCTCTGTACTTCATTTAGCAGGGCATTTTCAAACCTCAAATAGTTGTAAACAACACGAGCAGGCTGATAAAGCGCTGCAGACCCGTAGCAGCCCAGGCAGTAAGCGGGAGTGGGCGTGTCAGTCACTGCTTCAGAGCATTCCCAAGGGGTGAAGGACTCAGTGTGAGGGCTATCATCCCTTCAATCTGCATATTGCAGACTCAGAGTGAGTGTTGCCAGGGAGGCTGTGGATGCAATCCTGCTTTGCCAATTGAAGCTGAGTGAAGGAAGGTATTCAGCACCACTCCCCTGCTCCCGGATTTTGATGGGGTCCCTGACCAGCGACATCTGTGGCCGTGAAGTGAGTCAGAACATGGGTCCGCCGTGCTTCAGTCATTATCTCCCTGCACTGTCGGGTCACCTGGATGTACAGACTTCATTGGCATCGTATTTCTGTCACATTAGTCAGAGCTCATTGTGTTTACACCGGGTTTGGCTCTCGGTCAGCTCCTGGAGGCAATGCACCATCCAGCGAAAAGCCTGCCCGCCACCCCTTGGGGAAAGCTTTTGAAGAAGGCTGAGCCGGCAGCACCGACAGGCACCAGCTCAGGGCTCTGCACCACGACACTGACGGTGTTTGGCCCAGCATCAGCTGTTCTAAAACCAAATGAGCCACCTGAAGCTCATGAAGCTGCGGCAGGAGGCCTCTGCTACACCACCTTTGGAGAGAAGCAGGCAGAGGGGTGCCTGGAGCTGGCCAGCCTTGGCAAACCTCCACCGGGGAGGGCACTGGGGGATGCATCCTCCCTACCCTGGATTTTAGTCCCCGCTCCATATGCATGTGTGTGCATGTGGATAAAGGCAGAAAAGGCACAGCAACAGCAGGGAAAAAGGCAAGATAATGTTCAGTCCCTACATGAATCGTTATCCAGCAGTGTTTGGAAGTGACTCCCCTGGACACAGAGTTTAAAGGAAGTTTTTACACAGCATACTGCATCTGCAGTGGTGGGTGGCTGAGATACAGGCAGAGGGAAACAAGGAAATCCTCTGGTCTCTAGTACAGATGCTGAGGAATGTGTACCATAAACCAAATCCAGATGGGCTGAATGATGAGTAAAGGCTGTCTTTACCTCTTATCTCTCCAGCTTTGTGTTTCACCATCATGCTAAGTGGGCCCTACCCTTGCAAGTAGCCTAATGATTACTTTCTCCAAAGGGTTTAGGTGTGATTCAGAACAGAAAGGTGACTCCTCACAGCAGATTGAGTTACTGATTTGAGTCTCTCTCTCTCTCTCTCACACATACTCACACACAGAGCTCCCCAGCTGCCAGCACAGGGTGACCCCCTGGACCTGCCTAGGGATGGGTGCACTCCAGAGGCATTGCAGCCACTGACACCCCATCAAAACCTGTGTGTGCCCACTGCTCCTGCAGATAAAAGGATGCCACTGACAAGCATGAATAATAGTTTGAAATTGCTTTTCTCTCAGAATTATAGCTTTGTGGATTTTATTTTTTTTTTTATATAGAAGTAGTGTCACTTTGAAATGCTATAAAAGTATAATGCTTTCATGTAGAAATGTTAGACATCTACACTACATGCATTAAAAAGCAGTTTCATGTCAAAGCCAAGCCAGTTGTGCAGAGAACCATTAAGTGCCACCATTTCATGTGTGGATGGTTTAGTCAAGAGCAAGAAATTGGAGCTGTCAGTAGGGATGGGCTGCTGGCACCCAGCAGAACCACAGCTGCAGCTGTGGTGTGGTGGGGGGAGGAGAGGGGTGTTTGCCACCCGTTTATCTCTGCTGATTTAGTCCCCATGATGAATGCAGAGTGACGACGAAAAAAAAAAAAAGACCTCTTTGAATCAGGACAACACCTTGGTTTCCAGAGCGTAGAGGGTAAAAACGTTTCAGTATAGCTCATATCTGTGAAATCTTTCAAAGCTGTGAACAAGATGCTAAATAGATTTAATAGCACTACCCCCTCAGGATGCAATAACTTATCTGCTTACAGGTTTTATCACTCACACACTGTGCTGCTGAGAGGCCAATCCCTTCCCTGACAGCACTGTTGCCCTGCCAAGGGCCCAACATGCCCCCAGGAAAAAGGGAGGCACATCCTCGCAGTACCTGTGTGGACCCTCCCTCTGCTAGCAGACCTTGAGTCTGCCCAGACAAGCCCACTAAACCTCAGAGGGTGCTCCTGCCGGTGTCTGTATTCAGGGCTTTGTCACTGGAAGTCCCCAATGGCCCCGATACCTGTGCATGCGGTCCTCCTGTCCCGTGAGCAGAGGAATCTGTAATCTTCCCATCAGCAACAGCTCCATGGCAGCTAAGTTATCCACATATGGATGTCATGGAGCTGCCAGAAATTCATGCCTCTGTGGCATGAGGTCATGCAGCCACAACTCTGCTTGGGGATATTGCACTCTGTGGTGGGACAAGCCAAATACATGGTTAATTGTCAGCAATATTTTCCAGCTACTTTATTTGAAAAACGTTAACATCTTAACATCTTCTCTCTCACATGCATGCACATGCACACATGTGCATATACACTCCCATGTTCTTTGCAGAGGAGGGGAGAAAATAGGCCAGGCAACATGAATAATGAAAATGATGGCACTCCCTGGGGCCATATTCTCATACAGCTGTGATCCTTGCAGCTCCATTGTGAAAGTATCACCTTCTGAATTCAGACATGTTGAAATTCTTTGTAATTGAACTGCAGATTTATGTTTAAATCAAATGCCAATGCTCCTTCAAAATTGTGTTGTGTCATTAGGTTGGACTTTCATTTCCCAGTCTGGAGGATCCCCGTGTCATCTACAATGCAGATTGCTGATTCTGCAGCACTCTCCTGACACTCTCTCCTCTCGCTCTGCTGTGGCCCAGGAACCTGCTCTGCTGCCAAAAGGAGGCCAAAGAGACCAGGAGGCAGACACGCCACATGGCCCCTACTCTAGATGAACAAAAATTCAGCTGAAGGAATATTTTAATAAAGCTTCTCCTTCTTTTTCTCATTTCCAGTATTGGGAGTATTGGCTGGTGTGGCAGCAGGGTTGCTCTGAGGTCAAGATGGAGAGATCAAAGGCAGGCACTCTGGTCTCCAGCGCCTGGGTCTTTGGGATGCTGCCAGGAACAAGGCAGGCCCTTGGGAAAGCTCCCGTGGGAGAACAAGGGTGTGCTTGCCTTCCCCCCTCCTCTTAGATGCTGAACCAAATGGGCTGTCCCTTTCCACCACTTGGTTGCAGTGAGAAGGGAGGAGGGAAAGGGATGTCACACGGGAATTTCACGTTTTTCCCGTGGTAGGGAATTAACCTTGCTTATTTGCATGATAAAGGGTGAGATTTCATTTCTTTAATGTGGTAGGCAGTACTTGCAGCTGCTGGGAGGGACACTGCTCCTCTGAGCTGGGCCACCTTAGTCCTGGGCATTGCTGCAGGGAACAAACACTGTGATGGCTGCAAAAGCTGCGTGCAAAGAGCAGGGGCAGCAGTGCATCACAGCATTAGCTAACAAACGTGTATGTCTCACTTTGGGAATGAACTGCATCCAGCCTAGAGAGACCCGACTCCTCCTCACTAAGAGTTCATGCTGCCAGTGATGCTCTTTAGAGGAGAGTGACTATGGTTCTGACATCTCAGCCGTGACACAGCTATGAGTGAGCTAAAATCACATGCTAACTCAATTTAAGTAGATCAATATTAACTTGTGTGAGCACATGCACAGGACTCCTCCATATACTGATATGTTTCCAATTGGAGTGCTTTGCCAGCACAGGAATGTTTTAAATCCTTGGCAGCTTCACTACCAAAGCTGCTTTAGCTTTGAACAGTTTCTTAGATCATGCATGACATTGCGGGTAAAACAACCAGCCCTTCCCCAAGATGAAGACACTACCCCAGTAAATACGATGATGTGGCAGCATGGCTGGTCTGCGTGAGATGCTTCTGCTGACACGGGGATGTTGATGTGGGTTCGCAGCTCCTCACATCCCTTGGCTGCCTCAGCAATCAGCCCCCACGTCTGCGGGGCAGATGCAGTTTTCACAGGGCCAGATAGGACTGAAAGTGAATGCTGGGGATGAGGCTCCTTTATCAGTTTCAGGGGCAAAGCACGTGATGAGAGGGCTGAGGGCAGTGGCACCTCCCTTCGCTTTCCCTTGCGTCAGTAAATCCCAATCTGGCCTCTGTATCTGCACTGCCAGATAGACCAGTGCCAGGGACAGAACTCGCAGGTGTAGCAGAGTGTTGGGTTAGCACAGCCACCATCACATCACAGTGGGCATGCTTACATCTGCAGGAAAGCTTGTATGAAAATGGGTATCTTAGCCAAAGGGAAATCAGACTCCAAGGCTCACTAACCAAAGCAGTTATATTGTTAGGAAGCCTATGTGAAATCAGATGAAAATGACTTATTTCACTTCAGCTTAAACCAACATCTACCTGAACCTGAACAGATCAAGTCCATTCCAGAGGAGGGATCACAACAATTTTGCACTACCTTAATTAAGTAGTTTCAGGTCAAACTGACAATTGAATCAGTGCAAGATGTAAGATAGGCATGAGAATATTATAAACATGTAAGAAACAGAAGCAAATATTTTATCTTGTCAACATGGATCATATAACAATTACTAGAACTGAAGAGAAACATTTAACTGCAAATGGCATTTTAATTTAAAAAATCACGTAGCTTTGAAGAGGCACTTATATGATGAAAGACCTGCTTAGTCTAATGAAATTGTACTTACTGCCCTTCAACCCACAGTTTGCTTAAACTCCTAAAACTATCATGGCTATAACATAAAAACTACTACACAGCATCAAGAGTATAACAATGTCTGTGGAATAATAGTGTAAGAGTTAATATTTATCCAGGTAAGCTAATAAAAGTAAACTGACCCACAGACAGATACGATATGGAAAGACAGGGCTGAAGGATATCTGCAAAACCATACAATAATTCTCCTCATACATCTCAAAGTGTTGCCTGAAACTAGCTGTAGAAACACTCATGCCCCTTTCTGCCCCTATAGTTGTCCCTCTGTTCACCTTTTCAGAAGATTTTACTTTCTAGTTTATTTTTTTGTGAACCACAGGTGATTATATTCAAGTTTGTTCAAAAGGTAGCTCTGTCAGACCAAGATGTAAGACCTAACATTTCCAGCTTCACAAGCTCAGCATGCTTTGCCTGGAATGCCAGATTGATCTCATGTAATTAATATTTTAGATTTCTTCAAATATCTTCCCTGATTTGGTTAAACTATTGACACGTGTAATGCTTTTCTGCATTTCTGGATTGCAGCAGTACATTCCTGAGTAGAGAAGGTGCCAGATTAAAGACTCAGTTAAAAAACTTAATATTATTGGACTATTAAAAGTGAATTAATCTGACAGTTTAATTGCTATTTCATAATACTCTGCGTTTATTTTTTGTATTTTGCCTAGATTCTGTAAACAGACATCAGGTTAATTTTTATTTGTGGCTGAACTTTTTGCAGTCCCTGTCAATTCTGACTCTCTTGCCCTAACAGAGTATTTTAGTGTGAGCATTTGCAAGCACAACAAAGCTTGTTGAAACCTAAACAAATAGAACTAAATCAAACAAAAACAAACAAACAAACAAACAAACACCACCACCAAAAAAAAAACCACCTTGTTTTTTTTTTTAAATCATACTGACATTAAATTTTACATGGCACTCCCTTACCATGTTTGTTTATACAAGACAGAAAAGTTAGTAAGAAAATCTCCAAAAACTGATGATCACTCAAGAAAAATGACACAGAACCATATTTATTCTGTGCATTCAAAGTTTAATTTTTCACTTTGGTTTCTGTAACAATTGGGTCAGAGCTTATGAAAGGTTTTTTCTCTGAAAAATGGACAGAATTATAAAATCAGAGCTCTTAGAGGCACTAATCAAATCCTTGCACTGAAGACTAACAGCATCTGTAGTAACCCCACATTATTTCATGTCTCTAGAGTCTCCAGACATCCTACTCCACAACACTGGAAATACTTAAAAAAAAATTATGAAGTTTATAATGACCAGGAAGAATAGGTATCAAGAGCTGGAAAATTTAGGAGGATTAAGATTGCTTTTGCTGAGACCCTCCTGAACAATGCCTTTTATTCATATTACGTATCTGTAGCCGAGCATTACCATTTGCTGGAATTCTTCTTGCCTGCATATTTTTATCTAATGAAATGCTCCAAAGTATTTCCTCCCTGGATAGATACCACAGAACATTACACTAGGACATCACACTGTAACTGAGGATGTCCCGTGAAAAACAGGGTACTCAGCTGTTTGGTTTTTCACCATTTCACTCACATCTTGCATCAGCTTTCAATAACCAACAACTAGATTATTCATCTGCTTCATATGCTCAAGCACAGAGCCATGGATATTCCTATTGAGTCTAGACATACCGGAAAAATGGTGCAAACTGAGAAAACATTTGCTGAATCCACCCTGATTTCCATCTCATACAACCCAGTGGCTGAAGAGTGAAGGGATATAAAAATAAACATTTATGTTAACCCATCCATTAGCCTCTCTCACCTGTGCAACTGCTCTAGCTATGCTGCAGCTGTTACCCAAAAGAGCAGGGACATGCCTAATGCATGTAAAGCATCTTGAAATATTTCCTTTCAAGCAGAAAGATTTGTGGTATTAAATAAAAAATAAATCCTTATTGTTTTGATAATCTCTGACTAAACCCATTTGTTTCTGGTCAGGGATAGCCAAATGTCTCCCATCCAGGATACCTGGAAAACTAGCAAGAGAGACATTGTAGAACAATGTTTGGACTTGGAACATGATGGCATTGAAAGTAAAACCACCAAAGGGAAAAGTTTTATTTCACAATTGGAGGTGACCTTGTACACTGCATTAGCAACACGATGTTCCCTGAGTTTGGATAAGAAAATTATGTGTGATTCACAAAGAAACATTATGAGCACAGTTGTGCTTGTTAGTCTCTGTATTTATGGATCTGGCAGCTCTTCCACTGTAAACACCAATGCTGAGGATCAGATCTCTGCTGTGAAACGCTCCTACAGAACAAAACATCACCAGAAAGCACCACAGGCAGAGTTTGAGGGCAGTACTTTTTCTCACTTTCCTAAAAGTGTCTAAGTTTGTTCTGCTTTTTTTTAAGGTTATGCAAAATTCAATAGAAAGAGAAAAAATAGCAAATTTGGGTACTCAGAAATACCTCAATGATTTTGAGTTGCTATGATCAAAGTTAATTTAAGGTACTTTTAATAATGGGGTGCTTCATGACACAGACTAGCATCCTTTCTAAAAGAGATCTGAAGTGGTTTTATCGAGGCTGAGGCTCAAACTGATCCTTGTACACGTGCATGGCGAAGGAGTCCATGAAGCACAAATGTAGGGGCTTTTTGGAAGACTGGATGAAGAGTAACAATATCTCTGGAATATTCCAATTAAGACCAGTTGCTCTTGGTTACCTAGTGAGAAATGTTTGAGTCCCTTCTCTGACCATTTGCCCTGGCAGCAAACGCAGTGAAACCACTCTAACCATCCTTCTCTGGACACCATTCCCTTCTCCTGCTCCTGTCCATGACTCCTATTTGCCACTGGCCAGGGGAATTGCAGCAGGTGTTTTCCTTATGCAGGTGGTCCCAGGGATCCAGTTCACATCACAGTCATGACAGGAAGCTGAGGGGGAGCAATACATCATCTTGTGGGGGTCTGGCAGAAGAGATCAGGAGAAGGAGGAGAGTGAAAGCTATGAACAAGAGTGGTGGTGCTGTCTTGTAGTGCAGTCCAAGAGCAGAAAACCTTTTTACTCTCTTTCTCTAAAGCTCTCTGCAGAGTCTGGGGCAGATCCTTGGCCTCCCACAGAAGTGGATGGGGTGCTGTGCAACTTCCAGGCTCCACTGCGGAGTATGGAGCGATTATTTTAGGAAACTGAAATGTTTCCATCTCTGGAGGTCTTTGAGAACCGGACGGATGAGCAGCAGTCAAGAATAGCTCAGTTACAGCTGATCCTCCCTTGGGCCAGAGTGGCAAACTTGGTGATTTTTTATGATATTTTCCACTCCTACAGTTGAAGCAAGGCCATGGTTCAACAGGGCACCATAGTTAACTAACATCTCATAACCAGCACCACATGCAGTTAACCATCGTTTGCATCTCTGAGTTGGTGGTTTGCATTTGCTCTTTCACGCAGTATTAACCTACGTCTACAAAGTTATCAAATAACCAAACTTCTCTTTCATAGTCGAAAAGCAGTTCTTACAAAAGCTAGGGGCACTGCTTCCCCCACATAAAAATTCCCAGACCTAAAAAATTATGCTTCCAAGACTTAAAAGGACAATGCAAGAGAATGAATACATTTATATGGGAATACTTTATATACCGAAAGTGCCATTGATGCTGTATGTACTTCTGTCATGGAGAATGGGAACATGAGAGAAGGGAATCCTTTTGCCAGCACTATCCTACTTGCAGGTAATTTTGGCCTCTGCACCACCATCCATCCCTGGAAAAAATTCCTATTGCTGATGGATGGGAAGCCTGCAGCATCCATATAAAGTCAATTAACTCCTGCAGCATTTCTGATCCTCAGAGGAGAAAAGGATTCTTGCCTATACCTTTTGGGGAATCTGCAAAAATATGGCTCTGGTCAGCTTTACATTGCCTTTGGGACTGATGCACGCACCCTGTTTGACTGAAAGGGATCAGATAATCATGGGAAAACCCCCTTGGGACAGAGGAGTAATCTGAATATCTGTTTGATACTGCAGTGTGGATGTTCAGACAGAAAAAAGTATTTCTTATACCCCTGTTTCACATTACTTTTAGGGTATGGCAGGTAGTGCTTTGGGGTAATGATCAATGGACTTGAAATTAAAGTAATATTCAAAGTAGTTTAACCACATGTCGCGGTCACTGAAATAGAGATTAAAATGAAAAAGAAAAAAAACATAGTGTAGGTGGAGGGTGGTTAAAACCTTAGAAAATATTATCACTTTTTTCACTGCCAGGTTTATTCCCAGACACCACAAAGACACAATCTGGGGTAGTTTCCAAATATATTTATTGTTTCTGGAAATCAGATTTAAAATACACAATAAGGGACATAAAAAATAAAAGCAACCTAGTGATTCTGTCAGCCACTACATAACAGAGCTTAGCAAAACCACACCCTATGAAATAAAAAGCAATTTCATAAACATTCTTTAAGAGATCTTTTCCCCTGTAGTAATCTGGTATTGAACAGCATCAGTGTCACTGTGGACCTGAAGAGACTTTAGTCTGATCCAAGCAGACAGTGCCTCTGCTGTCATCACTCCTGACCTCACAGTCACAAGCTGACAGAGGAGTTGGCTTTAACCTGTAATTTTCGTCACACTGGTTGGTCCCTGTCTATAGCTTCATGGGCAGCTCACAGCCACACTGAGGGTCACAGGTATCATTTAAATGCTGGGCTCAGCCCCTGCAGCACAGTGTGGGGGCCCAGCTTGGTACTGAAAAGATGTACAAAAATAAAAAACCCACTCAAAGCACAACTTATAATCTCTGACTTTCTGGTGTGCCCAGCATTTCAGACCTGAGACAAGTGATTACAAGTTTTAGTAATAACTTATTTCAATATAGGTTGGGTAACCTTAGCACTGAGAAGAGACTTCTAATGAATAAAGGAGGCACTAAATTCCCAGCCTCCAGCGAGAAGGACAACTTGGACCTGTGCTGGTGCTGGTGGAGAGGGGACCTTCCCAGGTGCCAGGGACAGCTCTGCCCACACAGGGAATGGACCCACTGCCCCACTGATGGGCTTCCATGTCATGGGTGCACCCATTTGTGAAGAGCTCGTGCTAAGAAACATCTGCCAGGCACAGACCATGTCTCTAAAGCAGCTGAGTGTCCTTTGGGAATGCTCCAGTCCCACACTCAGCTTTTCTGGGAAGGAATTCAATTCAGGACTGATTGCTTTTTAGAGTAAACTTCAGTAAAGTCTACTGGAAATTTGTTATCATGTAGTGTCCATGTTAACTGCTCATACTCTTAATGCAGCAGTTGGATAGAGTGGCCAAAGGGATTTACTGAGCTTCTGCATGATGCCACTTAAATCTGAGGACAGGTCTGACAAGGATGAGAATCATACAAAAGGAGTGCCTTTAAGTTTTGCAAGAAGGTTCATAATGTGCTGGCAAGATTTTTTTTTTACGCTACCATCACGGGATGAGACTCAAACCAGAACCGACAATTTCAGCGGTGATTTTACAACTTCTAATTCAATGAGGAACCAGCTACAGGTGAGCATCCGTGCTGGTGCCTGGTCTGGCTTTCCTCCAAGGGCTGCTGCCATGCCTGGAACATGCAGAACTCCTATGCAGAAGAAGTATTTCTCTGAGACATCTCTGGTCCCCAAGTCACTGCCTCTGCAGCATCAGATAGAAGTTATTTATGAACCACTCAAGGGACAAAGCCCCTTTCAACCTCCCAGTCTTGGCTCTTCCCAGCACCCACTCCCCCACGGGGCCAGAGGAACACAGCTGATGCTCCTCCCCATGGCCTGACAGATATGCCTGCTTTTGAGCTCCATATATTTTGAGAGACTGACTCCTTTTAGGATAAACCAACCCTGCATGCCCCGAATTGTCTTGCTGGTTCCTGGAAGGGCATCTTGCAGTTGTTAATTGTGTTTTGTGAAGACCTATCACCTTTAAGGAGTATTTTCAGCTGGTTTAGTCTTGCAGCCAGAGCCAGGCCAGATAAAGAGGGACTCATTTCCGTCAGCATTATCTCCATCCCTCCCCACTACCGCACATGGGCAGGTGCAGAGAGAGAGGTCAGCCCACCAACCCAGCAAAGGGCTATGGGCACACTGATGAGGCAATAATAACTCCTGATTTTGCCCAAAAAGTGTTTATTGATATGATATCAGCCCAGGTTAAAACTCTTGTGACTATTTTGCATTCAGTCTTCAACCAAACACTATATTTTTGAAAAAATTGTTTCCTTTGCCCTCATTCCTCTATCCTCTTTGCTCTCTCTGGGTCTCACTGATTTTCATTGCTTCTTCCTACCTGTCCTTTGCTGTCTTTAGAGGCCATAACCATCATCCCTGTGTCTCTTTTGATTTCTGCCACTCCTGACTTCTTTGCTTCTCTTTCCTCCTTGCTTTCTCTTTATCTTCTCTGTCTTAATTTCCCCTTCCTTCCTGGTTGTGAGATGCACAAAGATTGATTTCCAGCCAAGTGAGGCATCCCACACAGGGAAAGTAAACCAGGGAAATATTTCTTATGAATTATTCTGAGCAGCTCCTCTCCCTGCTGTAAACTATCATTGAGGCAGAGAAAAAAAAGGGGTGCAAGCTCAGTCTGTGACATGTCAAATGACATATGGGAAGCCAAGTGGCCAAATGGAAAACTTTGGTTAACACTGATCTTCAGTGACTTGTGGTCATCTGCTGACTACTACAGCCTCCTTCCTTTTCTGGTACTGAAATCTCCAGACATTTTCTTCAGCAAACTCTCTTTGCCGGTCTGCTCAAAAGACCTTATAAAATTGCCTCCCTTTTGTTTTCACATCGTGTTTTCTCAGCCCTGTGTTCTTTAGTTGTGTACTGAAAAATAACTTTAGCATTCTGGCATCCAATTACTAATTCTGGTGGAGCTAGACATTTTTGTAAACATGGCTGAACGATGCATGTTGTTCTTTGTCCAGGCTCCTTTATGACCTCTGGCAAGCCACTCATCCAGTGTGCCTTGGTCTCACCACATCAGGACTTCCAGATTTTCTAATGCTTTATTTGAGGGAACCAAAGTTTTAAAAGACAAGGGGGTAATACACTATTATTATTTTTATCCTTTGCCTGCCCCTGTGTTTTTCCTACTGCCTAGCTTCCAAGCAGCTGTTGAACATTTAAGAAAAAACATGTCTCCCACTGAGCAAGTTCCCTACAAATGTGAATTGAGCTTCAGGCAAGAGGAAATGTGAGTCCCGAGGTCACTCCTGAAATCGAACTCTTGCCTGGCTGCACATAATTCTGCTGTTGTGTTTTAAGGGTGATTTAGAAAAAAGTAGTATATATTTCCCACAAAGAGCATAAAAAGAAACAAATACTGGTGATCATGAGATGATCATATGATCCTTAAAATCTCACTGTTTTTCTGGTATTTTCAGTCGTCCTTTTCGAGTCTGCAGCTCAGATACAAGCAGAGAGGGGGAGAATGTGAGATTACGGAGAGAAGATGGCCCGCTGGTGCTGACCAGAGTTAATATTGGGAGGCCCCTGTGCACTCTATGCTGATGACTGGAGAAGACTGAACTTTTCTTTCCACTTAAAGATGCTGGAGCTACACCCCCTTGTTCACCGGGGAGTAGTATTTCTGTCAGATATAAAAGCAGCTTCTAATCTGCTCTGACCTTGGCAAGAAATTCAAGTCCAAATGTAGTAACATAGATGCTGACAGGTCAGCCTGAAGAATCTGAAGTGGGGGAGGCTTCCTTGCTTTCTTTCCTTCTGTCTTTCCCTCCTTTCACTTGAAATCTTATCAAGGATCACTTCAAGTGCAGTGGCAGCCTGACCAGCTCTAGAAATGACACCAGCTGGGTCATTGTCCCTCCTGTTACAGCAGAGGTGCAGAGACCATTTACTGGCTGGGCTGAATCCGTGCTACTATTGTTATAAATTTATAAAGGTGGAGACCCATCAAGAAAAGCATTTTACCTTTTTATGTGTAAAAATTGGAGAAGTTGATCTAAATTTTACATCTGTACATGGTGCCTTACTGAAAGACTCCTGTCTTCATCCCGGAAACTCTCTACTTTTTGTTTTCCAAGAGAGACCCACACAGAGGTTGAAGATTGCTTGATTGAAGGTTCTCACTTGCTCTCCCTGCTGCTGAAGATTTTTGCCTGTCAGGCGTGCTAGTGCCTTCTTCTACAAACTAAGACAAAACCAGGACTATAGAAATGACCTATGCTTGCTCTACTTCTTGCATCCTTTCAGCGTCTATAAGATTTTTCTATGTGCCTCAACAACAGAGGGGCTAAAAATGCTCTAAGCTCAAGTCTCAGTCTGGGTATTATTTAGAAGTCTGAATGATGATGGTTATCTTTCTGGCTATTTTTCTGGGAGTGAGCTTATTTTTGATCATATTGGCAGAAAGTTAAAAACTCCTGCTTAAAAGTTTAGGTGCTGTTTTTTACTTTGTCAGTCAAGTGATCGACTAGAAATTCTATGGATTGCTCACAACAAAAATTAGGAATTATGAATTACCAAGAGGTATTTACTGTATGTATTACTTCAGAAACAGGCTTTTTGAACCACACCAGACCCCCTTATATTTGGCATTATATTGGCCAGAACAAAAGCACTTTCCTCGCATCTGAAAATTCACAATCCCATTACAAAGTAGTGTAAACAGCACATCTTGTGGCTTCCCTCAGTTCAGTGGCTGCGCGCACAAGTCCAGGAGAGGGAGGAGGCATTGCCCAGCAGAAGAACACCCAATGGCTCTGCACCCTGGATATGGGGGGCTCACCAGTGAAACCCCTCCTCTGACAGGGACACTGGACCGCTCTGTGCCTGTACCCCCTGCCAGCCTGGTCTGACAGACACCATGCAGGCAAGGGGTTAAGGAAAAAGGGCTGACTCTCAGAAGTGAAACCTGATGTGTCTGCAATAGATAGCGACAGGCCCATGAGGGGATACAGGGAAATAAGAAAATAATGTTGATGAGTAGTCATAGGTCAGCCACACTGCTACCTATCTGCTGTCCCATTTCCTATAGATGACGTGTCAAAGGCATGATTTAATGAAGATTCTGAAGGACATTGCCTCCAGGTATCAGGAGCAGCATAGGGCATAGCAGAGATGCTCCTGTTTGAAAATCTCAAAAGCAAATTAAGGAGGTGGATAGTCGTGACCCTTGCCAGTACTGGAAGATAACTTATAAATATGATGGGTTTAGATGGGAAAGCCAAAGATAAGTAAATCATGCATGGTGGAGATCCAGAGGTAAGCTGCAAAGAGACAATGGGCCAAGTCAAGAGGCAAAGGGCTAAGGAAATTATTCTGGGTGGGTACTAGCAGAGCAGTGCTTGTTCAGGCCAGAGGAAGAATGTGATCGTACTAAGATACAATCTTAGTGGTCTGTGGTTTTTTGTGAACATTTTACCATTTCCTACCTGCAGCTATAAAGGTCTCCCAGGTGGACTGACCCTGCTCGGGGTAGAAGGAGGGAGGAAGGATTTCATGGCTTATGCAGTTTCATACTGCAAATATCTCCTGGCTCAGCCAGGAGCCACGAAACACAATGAGAAACATGAGAGGGGCAGGTAGTCTGGAGAGCACCCAGAGCAGCTTCACATCCTGGTTCCCATTTATGGGACAGGGCTCCTGAGGGGGATGTGTCTGTCCAGGTGGGCAGAGCTGGGTGCCTTTTTTGCTGGCCGTGGATGTCTCCCCTTGGGAGATACAGCCCGCTTGTGTCAGCAAGGCTTTGGGAGAGCAGATGGGGATACAGAGACTGCAGGCAAAGGGTAGGCATCTCAGGGTGACAGCCAAGCTTGTGAGGGATGGGCATCCCTCAGCAGCAGTGACTGGAAGCATATTCCTGCTGGTGACAGAGAGAAGGTGTTTTCTTTACCTACTGATGTGCACATGAGGGGCAGGCACTGGGCGGTAGGGGAGGAGGAACAAGAACTCACTTGAACAAAGCCCTGAGCAACCTCATCGAAGCCTGATGCTCACCCTATTTTGAGCAAGAGATTGGACTAGATGACCTCTGGAGGATCCCTCCAATCTAAATTACTCTCTAAGTCCACTCCAGATTCCAATTTGATTTTTCAGGGTGGTGTTTTAGCACCTACTGGCTCTGAACTCTGCCATTCTTGATAACATCAGTAGTGCCAAGGCATTTCTAAACAGTCAGTGGGCTAAGTCCCAAGCCACAGGGGTTTCCTCCTGAAGACAAAAGAGCCTCACTCACCTGCTGCTGGGACAATGGGGTAATGGCATTAGGGGGACCTTCTATGCCTCTTTATCTCTCCTCTGGGCATTCCTCCCTTGATGAGGAATTTCCTCAGAGCACTGCCTGAAAGGCTTCTTGGGTGAGATGCATTTATCTGTGCAGCAGATAAAACTGCAGTGGAGGTCACATTCTTCCATCTTTGCCACTGTGACTAAGCTTGCCTGTAAGCTGGTGTCCCCTGGCACCTGCACACCACATTATTTATTCTCCTATTACACTGCATGACTATTATACTGATAACATGAAACTAAACTACAGCCCCTCCTTAGCTGGGAAGTGGACCACTTGGCATTGCAG
>VYZR01036380.1:0-11342 GCA_013400675.1 Oxylabes madagascariensis
TTGTTGGATGCTCAACAACGACACCTTCCCACACTATTCACCCTGAAATCCCCTTTTCCTGGTCAATTTGAGCGCAGGGATCTTTTCTGGAGCCCTCACTGCAGTGGTCTGTGGGAGCACTGCTGCCATGATTTAATTTAATTTTAACTCTGCAGCCCCACTGTCCCAGAGATTTTAAAGAGGAGCAGCACAAATCTTCCCCGGGTCCCAGTGCCCTCAGCAGATTTAAAGTCTGTGCAGTTTGAGTGGGTTTAGAATTTATTTGAAAGCCTTCTTACACCAGTACAATTTATCCACAGAGATCAGCAGTTTACATCGTATTGATTAATGCCGTTATTGATTTATTCTGCAATTGTACTGGCCAGGTTTATACAGCACTGGAAAGTGCTATTTTCCAGGAGTGATTGACTTCTTTCTTTATTGACTAAAATGAGCTGATAAAAATCATCCACTGGCTGAGCTAGAAGTACTTTTTTTTTTTTGTATTCCTGCTTCCAGCAGAGAAAAGTAGGAGACAAACGCTGCTGAAGAGCAGAGGAAAGAAGTTCCAAGGCTTAACCCCTCTGGAATTACCCTGCCTGGGCTAAGTCCAGCCCCCAGCCTTAGCCAGGTGAGAAGCTGCAAGGCTGGGATGGTGAAAAGGCAGGCAGGCATTGGATTTGGAGGAGGAGGATGAACCTGCTCTTCCTTCTTCTCACTCCAATGCCTGAACGTGGTTTTGGGAGCTTTCTGCTGCTCCTCAAGCTGATGTCACTGTCCCCCAGATATGGGAGTTTCAGGGGACTCCTAGGAAGGGCTCAAGGTGTCCCCCAAAAGGTGCTTTTTCTGCTCTTTTAGGGAAGATGCTGTTTGCAGCTGGTTTTTGTAGCATCTCCTGGCTTTGCAGTGCCATAAAGTGAATATAGCAGCCACTGATGCTGGCTGTTCCAAGGTTTTCCCAGTTTGAGGGAAGAGCTCTGTGCTCCTGGAACATTTGGCTATTAATCACATCAGCTCTGAGCTGTTCTCCTGGTGGAACTGCTCCTCAGGCCAAGGAAATTCCATTTTTTAACAAGTACCAGGGTGCAGAGCTACATCCTCCCCCCAGCACCTCAAATATCCCAGCTCCCTGTCTAGAGGGTGAAACACTTTTATTTCATGTCATCTGTGCTGCTTTCAGTTTGCAAGTCAGCATTGCTATATTCACCTTTTTAATGTATATATTTCTATATTTGTATATTTGCATTTTCTAGTGAAATATGTAAAATAAAACTAACACAGATCGATATAGAGCTCCTATAGAAAACATCCATGAAAAGCCACACTGCTGCAGTGCAGAAATACTCTCCAACAGAAAAGTTCTTCCATTTAGTTTCACAAGGCTTTTAAAATTTCTCCTCAAGTCTGACTTGTAAAATAAACCTTTTCTGCTATTTAATGTGCGCACACCTCCCTCCCGATACCCAAGCATCACAAGCTAGGAGAGAGCTCTGTGCTCAGCTGTTGTAATTTTGGCAAAGGGTGAAGTTTATTCCATCAAGCACTGGATTTAAGGCAGGGGACAGTCCGGGGCTATGGATTTACATTCCCAGTGTTCTGCTCAGGAGGAATTTCGGTCCCCAGGGAAGGAATGCACAGCTCTGGGCTGCCCCTGGGGCACAACATGGGCCCACACAGGGGAGGTGAGTGCACTCAGCAAAAAGGAAATCCAGAAAAAAAGCATAAAATTAAAAATGAAGGTTAGCAAATAAATGATGTGTCATATATATATATATATATAANAATACAGATAAATGCAAACTCAGAAATGTGTATATATACATGAAGAGCAGGAAATAGAGAGCTGTGTAATGAAAATAGCACCACATTCCCGATTTTCCCTGCCTGTCTGAGAGAGGGAATCGCAGGAGGGATCCTGCACTCGCAGGCAGGGCAGAGCACAGACATTGCTGTCTAGGGCCCAGAATAATTTACCTAATTCAGCTCTGGCACCACATTCCTAAGCAGGAGCTCCCAATCATTCCTCTGCATTAGGAGATGTGTTCCTTCCCCCAGCCACTGCAAGATTTCCTCCATAAACACATCCTGCTATAAATACAGCCCCGGCTCTCTCACTTATTGGTTGTTGGAGGAAATAAAATAACAACATGCCTTGCACTTTAAAACCTTGTTTATAAAATATCTTCATAAACCCACTCAAAGAAACATCTGAAATAAAATCATGGCCACTGCTCCCCATCGTGCCAGCCCTACAAATTGATTATTTTCTTTAAATTAAAGCCATCAACTACAACGGGGCTGCTTTGTGGCACTTCACAACTTTAAGTAAAATAAGCCTGCCAGCATTTATTGATTCATGGGCCCCCTGGGCTGTGCTGGTACCTACCTGGGCATGTCAGAAAATTAAAGAGCCCAGCCCAAACTATGCCTTTGGGTTTTAATCCCTGTGATGTGATATTCCAGTGGCTGACAAGGCTTTCAGCATCATTCGAGGCGGGCAGGATGCTGACTGTGTATCCATTGCTGTTTGGTTGAGCACTAAAGCATGAGGGGTTTTTCCTCCAACAAAACCAATTTTCTTCTGTTTTTCCCTTGTAATGCATCGATTTTTGCAGGGAACAGGGACTGCCAAGTCCTTCTAACCAGATTTCCCCAGATCTGTGTTTTCCAGAGCTGTTTAAGCCAAAAGAGGCACCAAAATGCTCTTGGTGCGATGCTGTGGTTGTGTTTGTCCCTCAGGATTTTTGGGCTCAGGGACACCTTAAGATGAGAAGGTTCCAGGAATGTTCTCCAAAACACCTCCTGTTCTGGGAGCCAAAATTTCGCTGATTGCCCTGAGCTGTTGTTTCCTCCCTCTACACAACAACTGTTGAGTGGAAAAAAAAATTGAAATTAGAGAATTAAACTAGTTCTGGAAATACCCACAAATATCTGCTACAAAATTTTTTAATTCTTTAAAGATTAATGGATGAGAAGAAGTGATTAATTCAAGCTTTGCTTTGCAGATGATCTCTCAGGCCTCACAGCGTATGCGCACAGTCAATATTTTGCAAATGTTTTGATTAATAAATCTTTATATAGCCCACTGCAACTTTGTAGATTTAAATTGATGCTTGCATCTCTGCATACTGATTTTCCCCGCATGGTTTCCTGACTCAGGCTCGTTAGTCCAAAGGAAAGAAAACAAAATAAACGCTGCTGAGCACAAAATATTTTGACCACATAAAGTATAAAACCCTTTGGAAGTGTTCTAGGCTAGAAGGTGCCATTGCTCCATCAGGCAGCTGTCCCCACCTCCAGCATCATCTCTGGATTTTTTCTGGGCTATCAGTTGCTCCCACAGCAAGAAAAATGAAAGAAGATGGGGATCAGACTCTTGTCTCAGGGAACAAGAGACAGGAAAAAAGGAAATGACCCCAAGCTGCACCAGGGGAGGCTCAGGTTGGACATCAGCAGGAATTTCCCCATGGAAAGGGTGGCCCAGGGAGGTTTGGAGTGCCCAGCCCTGGAGGTGGCACTCAGTGCTCCAGGATTGGACTCGATGATCCTGGGGGGCTTTTCCAGCCTCAGTGACCCTGGGATTCTCTGCACACTCTCAGGTTAAAGCAGCTCACCTTTAATGCTGCAGCAGAAGTTTGTTCTTGCTTTGCTATTTGCTTTCAGTTCTGTTTAATGCCACAAGCACTGAGTTATTCACAGCCGGGCTGCAGGAGCTTCCAAACCACCCTGGAGCACCGAGGGCCTGGAGAAGGCACCACGGGCTGAGCCCATCCCGGGGGGATCTGGGCTCCTGAGCCCACCCCATCCACCAGATCTGCACAGGTCCAACCCTACCTGCACCCTGTCAGAGCTACAGAGAGATAAACCCCAGGACTGCAGTAAAACTCATCAATAAACACGATCTGGAAGTCTTGTGCTCCTGCCAGGGACAGAAACCAAGCACTGAATCTCTTTGGCAATGCCCTATCACTCACAGGAAATATAAAAAAGACAAAATGAAATAAAACAGGAAATAAAAAGGGTTTTATTTGGTTTCTGATGCACAACAGGATCACTGGAAGCCACTTTTTCTACACATGTACTTCCCACAGCCTCTGATTCTCTTCACTTCCTTTCCTCATCACATTTTCAGTCTGCTCGTGCTCTCCTCTGCTTCTCACCTCTTGTCCTGGCCCTTCTGCAAACATTCCTGCAGATCCAGATAAACCCTCGGGCTCTAATCCAAGGAATTTGTGGGACAGGGACAGTGGGTGCTGCCATTGAGCTGCACGGGGGCTTCGCTGTGGATCCTTGCTCCTTCCAATTTTTCTGAGTAAAAGAAGTGTTTAGCTATTGCTGTTGTACAACAAACAACACAGACTCTCCATTAGAAGGCTATAAAAATGACTCCTTTATTTTTGAGATGTCCCTCTCTTTTATACTATTTTATACAGACCAATTTGATTGGTGAAACAAAGGCAAACCTCTTCAATCACATTGGTCAAAACAGATGTTCATCAAGAAACCTCTCCTGTGAGAAAGAATGGATAACATAGATACAGTTACAAAAACATTTCTCTTGTTTACAGAAAATCGCCCGGGAAAAGAATTTCAGAAACCAAAACATCTCAGGCATGAAATCAGGGCTACATTTAGCAACTCCTTTTCTTTCTCCAGACTGAACTTTGGAGTCACATCCAGGGACTTCTCCAAAGTTTTATCTTGTCCTGACATTGGATTATGGAAATGCAACAGGCACTTCAATTCTACACTTAAAACATCCCCAAAAGATTGAAGCACACTCGGGCTACACTCATCCTGCAAAAGGAACCATTTTTTATAAAGAAACCCCCATAAAAGCACTCAAGCGCCAGAAAGGATGCTCAGTATCATTTTTTTAATAGTAATGGAGAAGATTAATGAGAAAAAATTTGGACCCCAGCATTATTACTCTTGCAGCAGATATTATCATTACATTCATTTCACATTATCACTAATTTTGTATTCAGCATGCCAGGACCATTAATTCAGATCCAGTCTGCAGCTGAATGAGGCAGATTGCTTAAGAAAATAAACGTCTCTATTACTTTTTATAGTGTTGAAATTAATTTACAGTTCCAGTTTGTGAGAACTAAAATTGAGAATTAAAACTATATTTGGTACCTGAGATTTCTCAGAGATTAGCATTCACGAGGCAGTAAAAATATTAACTACTTTAAATAATGCTTGCAATATTTCCAGGGTTATGAAGCATCTTCTCTTAGCTCATTTTAATTTATTTAGCATCCATCTCTCTAAGCATATTCACACCACTGGAAGATTAGAACGAGATCATTGCATTAAGAGAAATACTATTTACAATGATGTGTAGTATCTATTTCCAGGGACTTTGGAAGGCAGGAAAATAAAGATTTTGATGATGTCTTTAGGGGCTCTCCCGCTGCCTTTGAGCTGCAAGGAAAGTCGAAGTTGAGGAGAATTTCGGAGGCAAAGTGGCATCAAGTCAGGAGTGGAGTAAATAAAACCTTTATGGGGAAAGGGGAACTCGATAAAACACACAAAGAGATGTTAGTTCTGGATTTGTCTCGATAATCCAAAGGGTAGAAGAGAGGAATGGGGGAACCAGAGCCTGCAAGCCAAGCCATGGCAATGTAAAATTGTGGGATTGTGGCATTTTCACCCAAACCCATGGGCATTCTCAGGGACTCTGGAGCAACTCTCTATTGCTGTTGTGCACTAAACANGCTGTCACTTTGAAGCTATTCTCCCTTGTTCCATCACTGCAACCCTTATAAATGATCTCTCTTCATCTTCCCTGTATCCCCTTCAGGCTCTGGAAGGCCACACTGAGGTGACCCCAAGGCTTCTCCTCTGCAGGCTGAACAATCCCGATTCTCCCAGCCTTTCCTCATTGGAGAGGTGCTCCATCATGATTTTCTGGTGGTTGTTTCAGTCTCCTCCAAGAATTAACACCCATCTTTGCCTGTCAGGGCCGTGCTCCTCCTCCTCAGCCCCACCCAGCAAGCCCTGCACTGTTGCACCCNACTCACTTATTTTTGAGATGTCCTTCTCTTTTATACTATTTTAAATAGACTAATTTGATTGGTAAAACAAAGGCAAACCTCTTCAATCGCATTGGTTAAAACAGATGTTCCTCAAGAAACCTCTCCTGTGAGAAAGAATGGATAAACACAGGTACAGTTACAAAAACACTTCTCTTGTTTACAGAAAATTGCCTGGGAAAAGAATTTCAGAAACCAAAACATTAAATGAGGGCTACAACTCTCAGCATAGAGAAGCAGAATCCCCAAAAGATTTGGTTATGAAGGAACCTCAAAGCCCACCCAGTGCCACCCCTGCCATGGCAGGGACCTCCCACTGTCCCAGGCTGCTCCAAGCTCCAGTATCCAACCTGGCCTTGGACATTCCAGGGATCCAGGGGCAGCCAGGACCCAGCATCCTCACAGGGAAGAATTCCTTTCCAAAATCCCATCTAAACCCACTCGCTGTCACTTTGAAGCTATTCTCCCTTGTTCCATCACTGCAACCCTTATAAATGATCTCTCTTCATCTTCCCTGTATCCCCTTCAGGCTCTGGAAGGCCACACTGAGGTGACCCCAAGGCTTCTCCTCTGCAGGCTGAACAATCCCGATTCTCCCAGCCTTTCCTCATTGGAGAGGTGCTCCATCATGATTTTCTGGTGGTTGTTTCAGTCTCCTCCAAGAATTAACACCCATCTTTGCCTGTCAGGGCCGTGCTCCTCCTCCTCAGCCCCACCCAGCAAGCCCTGCACTGTTGCACCCTTTATTTCTGGGTGAAAGAATTAAAAAATCACAATTACTACCCAAAACAGGCATAATTTTGATGTTTGGACACGTGGGGCTTTTTAAACCTTCAGTGTGAGCCCCAGCCCTCAATCCTTCCTGTCAGAAATCCCCTTGAAGTGAATGAAAGGCTGAGCTCTGTAAACAAGTGGTTGATACGAGCAGCTGAAGCTTAAAGAAACCCATCAAATTTCATAAGAAAATTGGATGAGTTGGCCACAGTGTCATTGTAGGATTAGGATCTCAGTCAATAACATCTGTTCTAATATATCCCTTGCACAAGGAGGAAAATAGGATTTAAATTTAAATCCATAGATTGAGCAAGAGGCAGAGTGGCAGATTCCGAGCTAACAAGGTGCAATACTTCCTGCAAGGCTTTGGCACATTCTGGTTTGATTTGGATATTTAATGACAAAATGAAATCTCAGCTTGATTGTATCTGTCTGCAGAAAGCTCTGAGCAGCTGATCCAACCTTTTCCTGGATCCTTAAACATTGACTTTGATCTGAGAGGTGCAGTTGGAATAAATGGAAGGATATTTTGGGGAGGGAGCTGCTACAAAAATCTCCAAGCACTTTTAGGACCACGTGTGATGGGAAATTGTTTTGCAGATCTCCTGCAGTTACAGTTTAAAATAGGAAAATCATTGCTTGACCATTCTTCCATATAAACATCATTTCCTTTGGGCACCATTGCAGAAGAGATGATGTTCCCAAAGACTTTTTCGTTGCTTACATTGATAGTAATTTTTATTATTTCAAAATGGAGCGGTTTCTATTAGGGATTTTAGGATGAAAGCACCTCAAGCTGAGATTTTAACAGCTGAGTTCAGGCTCTGAAGCACACAAATGGCATTGCCTCAAGTTTTCATTAAAAAAAAACAAAGAAAGAAAAAAAGAAAATATACTGTTCTTAATTCTGAAGGCTAAACCCCAAATGCCTGAGTGTCATTTTATGAAAATCTCCCTTACATCAGGAGTGAGTCTCCGGCGTTCCACGGCAGTGCCTTTGCAATAATGGTTTCAAATGGAAACATTTATTTTTCCCTGGTTTTTAGTAGCTACAGGAGAAGCAGGGGGCTAATTATCAATGCTGAGCTGCAAGGGTCAGATGGAGAGGAAAAAATAAAACTAAATGTTTCTGAAAATAGGTGAAGGATCCTGCTGTGGCAAATTTGGATGATGTAGCCTGGTGCTGTGGGTTTTTTACCCTGTAGTCTATAAGTTATAGCAGAGTTGGTGTTTTTTGAGTTGGAAGTGGCAACAGCTTGTAAAGAGACACAATCAGACCTGGGAAAAACAAGTTATTAAAACACTGAAGGGTGATCTTCCCATATAAAACAATGAATATTTAAGTTTAAATGTACATAACATCAGCAGCTGAAAAAGCAGAGGTCTCTTCACCACAGAAATCAGCATTTCAGCAGCAGTGAGGCACCTTCAGTGCTCTCCTTGCAGGTGGCTTGGCTGCTGCAGGAGGAGTATCCAAAATAGGTCATTGAAAGAAGAAAAGACCGAGTTTAAAATTCTTTTCTTACTCAGTCCTGCTTCCATGTCATCCTAAGATCCTGGCAGGGGAAACGATGTGGGACCTCTCCCCGTCTTTTGAAGATGGCTTTGTTGGCACATCACTGTCAGGCAAAAAGGGCAAAATGAGAAGAGAAAAGCCCAAATTTCTGGGTGAGTCGGAGTGAGGCGCTGGCCCTGAAAAACAGAGGGAGAATTTTGTTGAGAAGGAACGTTGGAGATGGGATGTGGGATGTTGGAGATGGGATGTGGGATGTTGGAGATGATTTACGAGCCAGAGACCAGCCCGCTCTACCTCTCTGAGCCCACCAGCACTGCTGCCTGTGGGAGATCTGAGAGAAAACCCAAAAGTGCCTGGCTGGGTGGGCTCTGCCAGAGCCCAGAGCAGCAGCAGGAGNAGCCCAGCCTGCTCTGCCTCCCTGATCCCACTGAGATCTGACAGCAAACCCAAAAGTGCCTGGTTGGGTGGGCTCTGACAGAGCCCAGAGCAGCAGCAGGAGACCAACACAGTCATTGCAGGACATCCCAAAGCCTGGTCAGCCCTTCCCTGTTACCCTGAGGAGAGCAAAAGCACTGATTTTCCTTTTGCTCCAGCTCGCCCCGGGAGCCCTTCCCGTGCCAGGGTGACACAAAGCCCTCCAGACAGCTGTGGGTATTTCATTTCATCATCTTCCAGAAAGCTTTAGAAGCCTTCCAGACTCCAAAATCCCCCTCCAAGAGCACCCTCTGTCCTCCCAGCCAGGGATCTGCTCTTTTCCATGGGTGTCACAGCAAGATCCATTTCGTCAGGCACCACAGAGCCACGGGCAATTACTGAGCAGAGCACTGGTGGCATAAATGAGATTAAACACCCACCCAGATGCACCAAGCTGAAGCAAATGGAAAAGTGGAAGAAATCAGCCCTCAGGACACGCTGGAATACAGACTGGTTTTTGTTCTTCCTTTCTGGAAAGCGCTGAGTAAAAAGGTCTCCTTCGTCCTGATCAGTTCAGATGTAGCATCTCGCTGCAGCCAGAGAAAGGCAGGCACTAAGAAGTTCTCAGAAGAAATAAAGAAGTTGAGAAAATCATTTTATTGCCTGACAGAAGGGGAGGCTGCCTTAATTTTGTTGTCACTGGGAGTCTAAATGTATAAGGCCAGCTGCTGTGCTCAAGCAACAATGCAATCAGTTAATGCTTTCAGCAGGGAGACATTAGCTGCTTCTGCCTCCTGCCAGGCAGGGAGAAACAAAGTTTACCAAAAAAAAGGGGAAAAAAGAAACTTTCAGGCATTTTTTCCTATTTTTCCCTGCTTTTTGGGCAAAGGGAGAGCGAGGGTCAGAGCAGAAGAGGGAGGGCTCTCCAGGAGGTTCCCCTTACCCCATTTTGGTGGTTGGTGTTCTGAATGTGCCTTGTCCACAACATTTTCTGCAGCAAAGCCACATAATTACCAATATTAAACAGCACGTGAGAAGGAACAGAGAGGGGGTCACCAAAGCTACTCTTGTTATGGCCCAAAAAAAGATCAAACAGCAGAATGTTGACTGAGATTTCAAAGGGAGCCCCAAACCAGGAAGAATTTGCCCTACACAGAGCCGGAATTGGCATCAACAAAATGAAGACATTTGCCGTTTTTACATCCCCAATTTGAAGCGAAAGTAAAGGAGAACAAAAGAGGAACTAAAACTCTGTGTAAACTCAACGATGTGTCTCTGCCTCGGAGCTGGAATTTGGAAGGCTCCTGATGAAGGAACAATCCTGTAAAAAGTTCTGAGGTGATAAAAAGGAGAATCAAAGGAGTCTTGTCTTGGAATAATTGGAATAATGATGTGTTCAGGCAGTTCATGAGGAACAAGAAAAAAGGGGAAGGAAGGGAAGGAAGGAAGGAAGGAAGGAAGGAAGGAAGGAAGGAAGGAATGCACTGGAATTTTGAGGACCTCAGTTCCCTTTTCTGCAACAGAATTTTCTGTGCCCCTTCACAATCCAGTTAGAACTTGACTCAGAAACCCAAAGACAACTAAACCCAGATCTCAGAAAAAAAAAATAATAAAAAAAATAATAAAGAATCAGGTTTTATAGGCAAATCAAGCAGGTGGAATTTGGCTCTTTCAGTCAGCAAGTCTGAAACGTGATGAGAACACTGAAATAAGAGAGGCACAGGCAATATTGCCTTAAAGGAAATGAGAATGTGGATTTTGTAACTTGAATGCTCTCAGGCCATCACTAGCTGAAATGAAGGAATTTACCTTAGGTAGCTCCAAGATCCAATCTAAATCTTATTAGTAATTATTACATGTTGAAAGTTTAAATATTTCATATAGAAGAGATTAAAAGATTGCAAGAGAAACTGAATAATCTCCACAGACTTCAGAAAGCGTCAAGGCCAAACCCAACCTGAAAGGAAAAGAACACTAAAACTCCATTGTTAATTAAATCCCTTATTTATCACATTTGTCTTAATTGCAAATATTTATTGATAAAGGATTTAAATAAGAAATGACAGATTAATCCTTTCTTTGGGACCAGTGATTATTTGAAGGTGTTCTGAAAGCAGCAGAGAGAATGCCGGGCAGGCTGGACAGAGAGCACAGCTCAGTTTAGATATTAATCTGCACAAGTGGGTTATAAAAGTCAGGGTTAGACACTTTCACCAGAGTTTTATTCAGTCTGGGGAACAGCATGGACAAAGAATTCACTGATGTCGAATAGCTCAGAGAAACCACTAGGGAAGGAGATGGAAAACAAACCTCAAACCATTTGAAAAGATTAAACACTGCCATAAAGTAATTAAATTAGTTGTACTTTCGGTTGTTTTGGGGACATCTTCAGAGCTTTTTTTTTTATCCTTCTCTTGCTTTGGTCCCTGTCCCCCATGGAAAGGGCTCAGAGATGTGGCCATGAGAGCCCCAGGGAAGGCACCACCACATCAAATAAAGCCACAAACAGACTCATCTCTAAACTCTCTTGTTAATTAAAAGACAAACATCAGAGCCTGGCCGTGTTTCCAGTCAAAAACAAAACCAAAAAAGGCAATAAAAGGCAAAAAAAAAAAAAA
>VYZR01036380.1:14510-34670 GCA_013400675.1 Oxylabes madagascariensis
GTATCACTGGAGAGCATCTTGTTCACCTCTATTTTCACTCCAATTCAGTTAAAAAATCAATAACTTTTGGTGTGAATAGAATCCTGTCTCTGGTATGGGTGGCATTATCACTAAAAAAAATGTAGCTCTTTGAGTGATGTGACAGATCCTTTGAAATGCAAAGGCAAGACCAAGTTATTAAAGCTCATTTTTTCCTGCTCAAGCATTTTTAGGCTGCGCTTGCCTTTGATTTCCAGCACTGAAGTAACAATGTGGGCATCACAACAGAGGTCACAGGCAAGAACAGGCAAAAGTCGGGTCTGAAACTGTAGCCAGGAGGATCCTCTTGTTCCCAATCCATCCATCAATCAATCAATCAATCCATGAATCCCAAATAGTGACCTCTGGAGAGTGCCAGGCAGGGATCTCTGCATCCCAGCCCTGTGGAATTGGAGACAGGAAAGAATTGCTCCCACACGCTGAGTTGTGCTGGAAAAGAGGGAACTTTATTTGCATCTTTGACATTTGATAGAATTCCAAAGGTGACAGTGGATTGGAGGGTGAAGCTGCCACCCCTCCAACACACTGCTCAGACCAACAGTCTGTCAGCTCTCTCCTCCTCCATGAAAATATGAAAACAAACCATTTGTTGATACTTAAAGTGTGGGAAACTCCTTATACAGAAAGAAAACAATTTTTATCAGAAGGCTGAACTGGGCAACGCAACCCCTGCATCCCGTTCTCTGCAGGGAGGATGGCTGCTCTGATGACAATTGCTTGTGAAAAGAAGGCTCAGCTCAGCTCCCAGCCTCCAATTTTTGTGCGCTGAAGGCAAGTCAGAGGATGGATTTCTGCAGTGCTTTGCAGCATTATGGCAATGCATGAATTTTAAAAAATAGCAGGAGATAGGGAATGGGAATGGGGCTGATGCCAGCACAGAATTCCTGGGTCTGAGGCTCTTCCAGCCCGTGCCTCTGCTCTCTGCTCAAGCTGCTCTAATGCCAGGCTGGGTAGCCAAAAGCAGGTTGGAGGCAAACTCAGTCTGGATCCACTGGGTGTGGGCCTGATATTTCTGAGTCTGGGAGATTCTAGCTTGCTAGTAGCTGCTGGTCTTTTCCCAAGGGAAAAATCTCTCAGGAAAGCTTCTTCTCAAAACAATATAGGTAAACAACCATCTTTCTCAAAACAATCTTTCTCCAGGTGGTGTTTTTGCCTTCTGGTTCTGTTTCTCTGGTCTAACCAATGGGATTAGAGAGATGTCGTTCCTGTTCACCAATAATGTTAAGTCTGTATCAGAACACCTTATAAAAGTAGTAAGAATGAGACAATAAAAAACTTGATGCCTTCTGAAAACACTTGGAGTCTTTCATCTTTTTCTCGTGTCCAACAGTGACATCTGGGACGAATGGGCCAATGGGACAGGAGACAATATCCTGGGATGGGTGAGAATGGATGCACTTCCAGCTGGTGGGGAAGGCTGAGCAAGAGCAGCAAAACTCCACCAGGCACTGCCCTGGGTGTTGCAGAGACCTCAGTCCTTCAACGGATTGAAGCTTTGGGATGAGGGGAATCAGGAAGCAGAGGTATCTGGGTACAACATTGCGGATTTTGTTGGGATTTCAGCAAGCCCCTGCACTCCACGGTGGCCACGTTTTGCATGTCAGCTCTCAAAATTTGCAGCTAAATCTTTGTTCTGTGACATTTAGCATCACTCTGCTTCGGCAAAGGTTGTTGCTTTTTTTTTCCCGGTGCCTTCCTGACCTGTCTTGAAAGTCAGCTCTGCCATCAGTCTGGGCTGACACACAGAAAATGGTGACATATCGACTTTTACAAGGGGTGCCACAACATGAATAGATGAGGACTCGGCGCTTGGATTTTCCATATGAAAGGAAGTGTCAACAAAACAGAGGAAAGTCCCCAAATTTCACCCGGTTAATGAATCCCCCTTGTCCGTGTACATGCATAATTCAGTGCTCTGTGGAATGCATCTCCTGAGAGAAAAGAGGTGAACTAAATTAAAACTTTTAACCCTAATTTTTTTTTTTTTTTTTTAATACATGAAAGCTCATTTCTTAAAATTCTGAAGGATTGAAGTTAATTGGTTTGAGCTGTGTGCTGCTCTGGAAGGGGAGACTTGAGATGAATCACAACAATTTGCATTTTCTTGAAGAGTCAACACAATGTTTCTTCTCAGAGCTTCTTAGAGTTTTAAAAATCATGAATTGTCCTTCTTCTGCCACTTTCTTGGGAACTCAGAACAAGTGAGACTGGATGTGGCCTCAGGAGGTCTCAAATCCAACCTTGGGCTCAAAGAAGCTCAGCCAAGACCTCTGACAAGTTTATCCTTGCACTTCTCTGCACAGTGTTTTTTTTTTCCTTACAAAAAGGAGGAATTCCTTACCCTTATTACACATTATCCATGATTTTGGAGGCCCTTCATGTTCTCCAGTGGTCACAGAACACAAACAACCCTGGGTGCAACAGATGAGCACACAAAAATCCTGTTGAGGCAAAGGTGTGGCACCGGGGTGACCTCACACTCACCAGCTGGGCAATCCCTCATCCAGGACGTTCCTCTGAGGGAAAATCTCCAGGTGACCATTCCTAGGACAAACCAACTGCCCTGTGCTGTGGGCCAGAAGCTTTAGAAATCTAAATAAAATGGCTCATTGGGACTGGTTCAAACTTAAAACTTAAAAAAAATCTTATGAACTTCAGCCAAAAGTTGCAGAGTCGTCCTGGATTTGCCGTGCAGAATCAAGGAATTTCTAGAAAAGTCTCTTTCCCCTTTCTCATCTGGTTTCCAGTCCCACAGAGCCACTCAGGGCTGTCATACCCTGAACACATCCATAGCGAGAGCACTAATTGACTTTGGCTGATTAACAACTGACAAGTGCTCAGTGGTGCGCTGAGCAGAGCCGGCGCTGGCTCCAAAACTGCAACTGCTCAAATCTACCGGAGCTGTCACCAACTGGAATTTCTCTCTGGCAGTCCCAATGCAGAGGTCAAAAAGGGAAGCAGCACAGCAGCGGGAGGAGCAGCTCAGTTTTGCTGCACAGTTGATTTCTGGCCTCGGGGAACGCATTTCCTGCAGTGCCCGCAGAGAAATTTTCCTAACAGCACGTATTAATTCCATAGCTGATCCCAGCCATAATAGCTGATCCCATATGCAAGTTGTTTCCTTTCAAGAGTTATCATGCACGGAATTATTTATTACTGCGTGGAAGTGTTCTAATGAAATAATGGTTGTGTCAATGCTCTGAAGCTGTAGGGTCATTTAAATGCAACTGTCAGATGAAAAGAAAAACCCCACGCTGTTTGTGAAACTGCAGGACTTGTTAGATTAACATTTCAGCCTTTTAAAGTAAGTAGATTTGAGAAATGAATCCAATATAGAAAATTGGATGTTGAGAACAGCATAGTTGAGTATTTATGAAATGTCACTTCCCCCTTAGAAGTACAGACAAGTGGAGCTGAATATTTGCTTTCTTATCCCATTTCTGAGGATGGGTTTGGCACCGAGTGGAGCAGAACTGCTGCAGCTCAGCAGCTCAGAGGGAAAATAAAGCTGGGGGGCATTTCTGTGCTGTACCAGCACTGCAGCAGCAGCATCACAGAATCACAGGATCGTTAGGGTTGGGAAAGACCCCAGGATCCTTAAATCCAAGATTTGGCAATATCCCAATGCCCTCTAAACCACATTTTGAAGTGCCGTGTGTTTTGAACAACCCCAGGGATGGTGACCCTGGCATGACCTGAGGCCATCTATTCCCATCCCATCCCTGTTCCCTGGGAGCAGAGCCTGACCCCACCCGGCAGAACTCAATCCCACCCTGCTCTCAGGGAGTTGTGCAGAGCCACAAGGTCCCCTCTCCTTTTCTCCAGGCTGAGCCCCTTCCCGGCTCCCTCAGCCCCTCCTGGATCTCCAGACCCTTCCCCAGCTCCATTGCTCTTCTCTGGACATCCACTAAGCCGCTGGAGATCCACCAGTTTTAATTCAGGAAGAAAAAAAGAAAAATTGCTCCCACGTGTAAGGAGTTGGGAAAAAGCTGATAGAGGTTGAAAAAGGAGTTTCTAACAACCAGCTCCTAAGTCAGGGGCAGTGCTGTAGGTGCCTGAAGGTGGAGGCACTAAACATAGTCCAAAACCTTGGAAATATTTCCTTGTCCACAGATTTTTTTCTCTGCTAACCCCAAGCAGTGACTGCTAGGAGCAAGCCATGATTTAGCTTGCCAAAAAAAAAAAAAAAAAAAAAAAAAAAAAAAAAAAAAAAAAAAAAAAAAAAAAAAAAGAAAGAAGAAAAAAGAAATAAAAAGAAAATTTTAAAAACACATTTTTGTTCCCATTGCATGAGCACAGATCCACCTGAAAATTTCTGGTGATCCCTCACCATCCCAGTTCCATGGGAAGCTGGCTGGTAACTACTTGCAAGCTTCATTTCCATACAAAAGCAAACTGGGAGCAGCAGTCAGTGGTTTCGTGTTAATAAACAAACACACCAGACAAGATCAATTAGTCAAAATGATGTGACTCATTTGTCATTTACAGACGAGCTCAACCACACGAGGATTGTGCTTGTCATCCAAGGATTTGGCCTTGTTCTGCTCACAGCTCTTGAAAAAAGACATTTAAAATCAAAAAACTCAATGATCTGTGCACCCACAGAGCCCTGATAGAAAGAATCAAGGGTTTGGCTGCTCGCTGTCTATGGGATGTATTTTCCTTCATCAGAAATAGCTGCATTACTCATCTCCACATTGTCCACATCCCTGAGAGAAACTCCAAATCATCGCTCGGCAATTCTCCTCTCTCTGATCTCTCTGGCACCTCTGGAAGAAGAAAAGCAATAAAATGAAAACCTTGAAGTGGTGGGTGAACCACTAAAGTGCATCCCCACCTTCAGGATCCATCACAGGTCGGTCTGATCAAACCACGGCAATCAGGAAAATCTCCCTTTGGATTGTCTTCCTGATACCTGCAAATCTGGGATTCCAGGTGCTCCAGCCAGCAGCATCCAAACAGATTTTACCAGAAAAATAAGGTTTAAACCTTATTAATTAAGCAGGAAAAGAGCAGGATCAGGAGCCTGGTCAGGTGGGTGAACAAACTGAACTGAAATAAATTCATTTGTTGGGATGTGAGGCAGCACAGGCATAGATTTGACCTTGGAATACTATCCTTGATGTCTTCCACATCCACGGAATAGAAAATGAGGGGAAACCACAGGGTCATACTCCTAGAATTTATGTTGGTTTGAATATTATTGGTAGTATTAATATGAGTATTAGTATTAGTATTAGTATTAGTATTAGTATTAGTATTTTTTCTGAGGAATTAACCTTTTTTTTTCTTTTTTTCAATCCGGCCAAAACATAGATCCCAAACACATCCATTTTCATTTTCTCCTGTCTCCCAGGATTACAGGGAGAGCAGAAATTTCATTTCCCAAAAATCAGGATTTTACATGCTGGAAAACCTGACACATTTTTCAGGAAATCTTCCGTGAATGCCCTAAATCTTCAAAAAACATGAAATGCAGAGAATCCTGCTGTCCGTGGCTTCGTGCTGCCCCGGGCTACAGTTCTGGGATGTCATTAAACCGAGGAATCCCAGGACAGCTCACTCAGGAGCCTCAGAGTCTGGAGAACAATTCCCCTGGAGCTGGAAGCTTCGGTGCCATCAGCCCGAGGCTCCCTGCTAATGGAGAGAGCGGAATTGCAAATGCAGAGCAGGTCAAGGGGAGGGGAATTTGCTCGGAGCCTCCCTGGATTCCTCCTTAGGTTCCTCCAAAGTTTTCAGAGCAGCCTGAAGAAGATTGACCTTGCACAGATTGCAAGGTCAAGCTTTAAGATGCATCTCGTGGGCTCCTCCATCGGAATTCGCCAGGAAGGGGCTGGGCAGTGCTGCAGGAATGTATTTGGAGGAGCCCTGAGGGGTGGCATCGTCTCTGTCCCCTATTCCTGAGCCACCTGTAGGTGTGGTCAGTGATTCCTGAGGAATCCCAAGAACCATGGACAGTCCCATCCAAAGCAGGAGTGTTTAATCTGTCCAGCTGATCCCCCTCGGAAATCAAATTAAAGTCCTGTTCGTGTGAAGGAGTTTAGTGCAAATCTCCTGTTGGTGTTTACAGACTAAAGAGCAGAAGTTAATTATAGACAACAGCCTGACTAAGGGCGTTATATAATGAGGGAAAGACATTTATAGAGCCCATCTTACAACTCCAACAGCAAGAACTTGATGATAGAGAAAATTTAAAAGGCCAGAAAATGCTTTAGGAAGATGGGAAAAACAAGGGAGAGATCAATACACTGAGATGTCCTCTGTTGCACTTCCTTCGTGCTCCCAAACAACAGGAGCAAGGTTCTCTCACTGCCACATCTAGAGCAGGATGACAGCAAACAAGGCAGAAATTTCACTTCAGGACCCACCTTGAATTATACAACTATTTAAAAAAATCATTTCATCTCCTTATCAACACTTGCCAACCACATCGAGCCATTAATGGCATAATTGTTCAACCACCACAACACGCTTTGTTGGCTTTGAGATATCAAAGAAAGAACAGGAATCCCTGCTAACAGCATCATCGAGCAGTGGATTAATTAAACAGAGATGCAGGGGGAAAAACCCAGTTGAAACCACAGAGAAAGCAGTTGGGATACGGTATTTGTTGTGATTATTCCCATTCCCCTTTTGGCCATTGATGTGTCTGGGTTGGGATTCCAGGTACAAATACCTGTCAGAGAAATCCCTGCCCTTTCCCAACCACGTTTTCACCTCTTCCCTGATAACACAGAGCTCTTTCCTACGGCCAAATTGTGAATTAAAGAAAAGTGATGAAACAGCAATCAGGGCAGGATTATTCATTCTGGCAGTGCTGACACGAAAATGTAAAAGAAAACCTCAAACCAGCTGTGGTATAAGGAAGATAATTAGGATATTATCCATGGTATTCATATCTCTGCATCCCATTAATACAATGAAATGGCTGGATTTAGGTTTGGGAGAGCTCTGCTTGTTGTAGGAAGTGTTGGCTTTGTGATTCAGTCAACAGATGCAGAAAGAAGTTCAATTCTTGGTCTCGTTGGAGGGTTCATTTGTGAGCCTGGGCTGATGTCTGCAGGCTGGACCCCATCAGCAGCTCCTGCCTCCCTGCTGCCACTCAGGCTCCAAAAGAGCCAAATTTAAAACTATCTTTTGGGATGAGCCAGCATGGCAATAAATCCCTTGAATTTGCCCCAAATTCTGGAACTTCTTACTGTCACTGGGGTTTTCCTGTAGGATCTGGACTCTGTTCTTTCTTGTGGTGCTGAGGGAGGTGCTTTATTCCACTTGAGCTTCTCACCTCTCTTGGATATCTGGTCTTTTAGGGAGGTGAGTTTTTCCAGGCCAGGCTTTGTCTCTATTTCCATCTCTCCTGCACTAGAGCTCCAGTCTTTTTTATCCCATTATCCCAGCCCCTCCATGGCTGTAGTAACAGCCCTGGGAATTCGAGGACCATCTGTCCAAGTGTAACTCATTCCCTGCCCACTCAGCTCCACAGTCTGTCAAAAACACCCAGCTCGGGGAAGGAAACCAGAAACCTCTGCTATTAAAAGTGCTCGAATTAACTGGATCTCCTTGACAGAATTGGGTTGAGGAGTGACTGCACTGGGAAGATCTGGAGGGGCAGAAATTCCTGCCCAGGCAGCAGCAATGGGGTGGCCTGCAGACAGGGAAGGTTCTTCCCTGTCCCAACAATCCTGGGAGCTGAGATGAAAATATTCCCTTGCTGAAGAATTGGGATGGTGAAAACTCTCTGTGCCCAATCCTTCCATTTTTGTGTTTCTCCACAGCATGAAAAAAACCAGAACATTTGCCCTTCTGGATGTAGATTGAAAATTGTCCAAGCATTCTTACTTTGAGGCTTCAAGTCCAAAAAAAACCCAAAACATTAAAAAGTTTCCTCCCCACAATATTTGAAGGGATAATAACTGCTAAGGGGAAAACAAAGCAAGGAAACAGGCAGATCCATCAACAGGGAGCCCAGATCAGAGCTTTGAGCCAGCTCATCTTTCTATTTTTGAGAACAAATATTCAGGACTTTCAATACTTTCTGTTATAATGGGTATTCTCTTCGTGCTTTTTTGCCTTGCTAGGGACATACAGCTTTCTTTCAGCTTTCATTTCCAATTTTATTAAAAAATAATTTATTTTTCCATTTTCTGTTCGACAATGTCAATCAGGTTTTGCAGTTCTGCTCCCTTGCTCTCGTAATACACCCAGCAGCAGGAATTCCAGAAGTGCCCGAGCCCCACCGGCAGCTCCCAGTGGTAATGTTTGATCTGTTTCAGGTGGACTGAAAACTCATTTACAATCAAAAAACCAAGAGACACCTGGAATGGAAAGTTATTCATTCGGAGCTCTTTGAAACAATCCTCCAGCGGGTTTGAATAGACTGGAAACAGAAGAATCTGAGACATCCAAAGCTGTTTCCATTTCCTGTGAGCCACATGACAGGATTACCCCAGAAAGTTCTTTTTCCTGAGACAAATCCTGGTGCTCGGTGCCCACAGCTCCATCGCTGCTGCAGCGGTGGCAAATGTCCCTCACCTCACTCATCCCTTGCTCCCCCAAATTCCCAGTGGTTCCTGCTTCCAGGGGTGGAATTCTGACTCCAAAAATCATTGCCTGTGGCTGTGCCGAAAGGACTGAAAACAAAAAGCCCACAAGGCATTTAGGAATCACTGAAAGGTTTGGCTTGGAAAGGAACATAAAATGCATTTATTTCCAACCCCCTACCATGGACAATTCCCACTATCCCAGATTGCCCAGATCTCCATCCAGCCTGACCTTGAAGGGACAGACTTAGGCTGGACATCGAGAAGTTCTGGTCTTTGACGTTACCTAAATCCACTCACAGGAAAAAATTGCAAACAAGCTCACATCCTTAATATCTATGTCCTATTGACCGAGTTAAGATGAGGTTTGGGTGGAATCTCACCAGGCAACACAAACAACTGTGGTAGAAGAGCATTTTCTCAGGCTGCAGCATCAGAATTCCTGCTCTGTAGCTCTGATTTCATGCCTAAGATGTTCTGGTTTCTGAAATTCTTTTCCCAGGCGATTTTCTGTAAACAAGAGAAATGTTTTTGTAACTGTGCCTGTGTTTATCCATTCTTTCTCACAGGAGAGGTTTTTTGATGAACATCTGTTTTAACCAATGTGATTGAAGAGGTTTGCCTTTGTTTCACCAATCAAATTGGTCTGTGTAAAATAGTATAAAAGGGAGTCACATCTCAAAAATAAAGAGTCATTTTTCTGGCCTTCTGGTCTCAGAGTCTGTGTCCCTTTTGGTGTAAAACAGCAATACTGGTCCTTCCTCCTCCCCCCTTGCTGGGTTCCTCACTCTCACTGTAACTCCAGGGCTGCGCCGTAAATTGGATCAGCACATGATCAGAGTTTAAAAAAACAGAACCTGAAGGTTTGTTGTGCTCTGAGTTCCTTAATCCGGATAATTCCATCTGTCCTGCTCGCAGCAAACCCCCAAACGCTGGGATCTGCACCCTGCAGGCTGCAGCAGGAGGGAGGCAGGGCAGGAGCCGAGGGGAGATGCTCAAAGCGGCTTTGCTGATGTCAGAAATGTTTGTGCAGCCTTCCCCCCTGCATTCTGAAGAGCCATTAAAGCCCCGTGATCAATGCAGTTCTTAATTATTTGCACTTCAGTGCTTTATGCAGATAAACTCATCAGCACTTGAGACGCTCCTGTCATCTGCTCACTCGGAAATTGGGGATTTGTGACACTGGAGCTGTCTCTTACACTGAACCCCGCCGCTTGTGAACGAGATTTAGTCTCCTCCTAAGGAAATCAGCTGCTGCTGGCCTGGGATGTTCCTACAAGTTGGTTTTTGGCTGCTTACAGGTGTCAGTTCGGGTACCCATGGGGAGCTTTGCTTTATTTCCATCCCTGGAAGTGTCCAGGGCAGGTTGGACAGGGCTTAGAGCAGCCTGGGACAGTGGGAGCTGTCCCTGCCATGGCAGGGGTGGAACAAGGGGGTCTTTAATGTCCTTTTCAACCCAACCCATTCTAAGGTTATCTGAATACATGCAGGAATGAAAAGAAATATTCCTTAGCAGTCTAGGCTGTTTCATCAGTAAAATAAATTCTAATTGAGACTTCTGGGAAAGGCAGAAAGGCTCCCATGGTGCTGCAGCCCAGTTTTCATCCATACATACGGATATCAACAGAAGTCATCCTTCCCCACAGAAGATTATCACACAAAACCGGAGGTAATGAAATAATTTCTGTCGTCATGCTCTACACTGTGGTATCTCAGGTCACAGATGGCATTGCCCCTTTTTCCTCTTTAAATCAGCCCAAAATCATCCCTGAACTGAGCCTTTGGCCACTCCTGGGAATTCCCACGTGGCAGTGGAGGGCTGGACCTGCTGAGGAAGCAGCTCACAGGGTAAAAATTGCTCTAAGCCACATGAAAATGTATTTTTCGGAGGGTTCATGCTGCTAGTAGTGCCTGAAATCTTGCAAGAATTCTGCCTCCCCTGTAAGTTAAATCTGTGACCATCAAGATCACTTTTTATGCCAATTCAGCCAAATAAAAGCTTTCCTGTTATCACACAGGAAGAACCTGTTCAGGAATCAATGCTTAAATTTTCTTTTCTACCTAACTGTATTTATCTTCAAGGTGATCCTCCAGTATTGACCTGTTGTAAGACACACTTGCTTTGTGCCTGGACAACTATTTGCAATTACAAACAAAAGAAAAATATTCCAAGAAAAGGTAAGACCCATCCTGTACTGTGCTTGCCTCTCTCATTTAACTTGTAATTGCTTTTATTGACAATTTCTTCTTCCTTCCCTGGAGTAGTGAGGTCATTAAACAAATCTGCCTTTTTTCTGTACCAAATGATAATTTAACTGATTAAACCACTTGCACTGTCAATACACTTCCATGAGAGATTCCCATCCCACACCCCACACCGGGATTTTGTTTCCATCCGAAGACATTTCAGAGGGTTTCATGACAAATAGCACGCTATTGGCTTTTTCCCTGCCTCGGGTTTTGTATCCATCTCTTTGGAAAATTACACTTGTTGTCATTAAAAATGCAACACAGCTCTGTCAGTCACTTTTCTAAGCAGGTGTCACCAGTTTCACACTGTCACTCGCACATTTCACAAACACCCGCACGTACCAGTGACAGGACTAGAGGAAGCGGCCTCAAGTTGTGCCAGGGAAGGTTTGGATGGGTTATTAGGGAAAAATTCTTCGTGGAAAAGGTTATCAGGCACTGAGACATTTAATTTCATTACCTTAGAAATGTTTTCTGCCCTGAAACAGGAGATGGAGACAGCTGGGGGCTGCTTGGGGCAGGTACAAAACTCAGTTTCCTTCCCATTCCCTGCTTTACAGCAGGCAGGAAAAGAGCAGCAAGCCTCTGATGGTCTTTTTAACACGGGCTGGAAAAAGAGAGAGTTTCCAAGCAATCCTGTTGTCACCTTGCGAGAGCGAGCCCAGAATATTCTGGAGACGCCTGAAGAGAAGCTGCCTCACACACAGTTTTATCCTGCAGCCACCTTTCACTCATCCTGTGCTCGCAGCTGAGGAATGAGCTGAGGCTGCAGTGCTGGGGTGAATTGGAGAGAATCCCACGGGATTTATTCCATGATAACTCCGTGATAACCCAAAGGAGCAGCCAGCACAGAGCCACCCTTCACCCTATCCCTGTCACCCCAGCCCAAAACCCTTCATTTTTATGTCCCATTCCATTTGGCCTTCAGCACCTGGAGCCTAGAAGAGACATTTTGGAAACATCTGCTCAGAAATCTCTTTTATTCCTGCAACTGGGAAGTTCTCCTCAACTTTGCTACCTTTTTTTTTCAATCCCCAAATCTTTATTTCTGTAGTTCCTAAGGAATAGATTGTCTGACTCAAGTTTCCTTTTTAATTTTTTTTTTCAGTTCTATTTATATTCTTAAAAAAAAAAAAATAAAAAAAGAAATTACTCTTCCATTTTTGCACAAAGTATTTAATGGAAGAGTGAAGTGAGCTCCTGTGCAGCTACTCCAGGCGTTCTGGCAGAGCTCTCAAACAAGAGGGAGGCTTATTAGATGCTAAATGAGTTTCATTTCAAATTGAAAACATTTTCTGTCTTGTTGTTTTAATTCAAGTCATTAGCTGTACCTGAGTCTAAATTAGCTACATTTGCCTGAACTTCTGAAGTATTTTAAAACTCTCTTTCAAATTCCTTTATCTGAGTGTATCTCGTGTCCCATTTGTGATGGGCTGCTGTATTCATTAGGTACTGGAAACCATCTGTTAGAAATTTGCCCAGAACAAATCCAAGATAAGGAGGCACAACTCTGACTTTCTCTGAGCTAATAGCTCAGATTTTGGTGAAAGGGTTGGAATCAGCTGCACTTGAGATTTTCACCCTGTTTTGAGAAGACAGCAATGGTGGTTAATTAAAATAAGAAGACATTTCTTTAGTCTCCAAAGAATATTTGTAAATCACAGATGAAATTGGAAGTAATTTATCACTGATGCTCTATGAAATTCAGCTGTAGATCCATCTGGCCGTGGTGCTTTAGGAGGCAATATTGCTTGCAGGGCACTTTTTATTGCTTATCTCTCCTGGGGGTTATCTAAGTATTGCCTCGATAATGCTGGCAGCTCTATTTCAGCCACAAAATAATAAATGGCTCCTATTTCTACTGTATGTAATTCAGAATGAGGGAAAAAAAATCTTTATTCATTTGTCTCCTTTAACTTTTTGCATATAACCTCTTCCAAGCTGGGTTTGTTATCCTTTATGTGGCCGTGGGAGATGAGGGCTCCGGGACATTCACCTGCCTTTTGTGCAGAGCCAAAAATTAAATAACAGCGGAGTGGAGCTCATTTAAGAAATGAACCAGGCAAATTTTTGGTCTGATACAACCTTGAGCCGCATTTCTTAAGCTTGGAGTTGAATGGAAGGATTGATTCTGGATATATTGATTTTAGCACATTGAAATACATTCAGGAATAGAGGTCATGCTTAGTGCTGTCGATGAACACAAGTAAATGACCCAGAAACTTTTAGGTTTGCATTTTTGGAACAGAGAGAAGTCCGATCAGATGAGTTTGAAGTCCAATTAGGGGTTGCACAGAGGTGATAGCTTGGAAAAATACAGGTTTTCAAATTAAACATTGCTTTGATGCCAGAGAAGTTTGGATCATGGAATCCCAGAATGGTTTGGGTTGGAAGGACCTAAAATCCCACCCAGTGGCACCCCTGCCGTGGCAGGGACACCTCCCACTGTCCCAGGCTGCTCCAACCCCAATGTCCAACCTGGCCTTGGGCACTGCCAGGGATCCAGGGGCAGCCACAGCTGCTCTGGGCACCCTGTGCTGTGGTTTTGGTTTAATGTTTTGGTTTTTGGGACATTCCTTTCCCAGGAAACTTTCTGTAAACAAGAGAAATGTTTCTGTAACTGGACCTGTGTTTATCCATTCTTTCTCACAGGAGAGGTTTCTTGACGAACATCTGTTTTAACCAATGTGATTGAAGAGGTTTGCCTTTGTTTCACCAATCAAATTAGTCTGTGTAAAATATTATATAAGAGAGTCACATCTCAAAAATAAAGTTTTTTCACCTTTTCTAGCCTTCTAATCAAGAATCTGTGTCATTGTTTAGTGCTCAACAGTGACACTGTGCCAGGGCCTGCCCACCCTCTCCCAGGGAAGAATTCCTGCCCAATATCCCATCTAAAGCTGCCCTCTTCCAGTTCAAAGCCATTCCTTGCTGTCCTAACACCACATTCCCTTCAAGAAGTCCCTCTCCAGCTCTCCTGTACCAAAACCAGTGAAGATTGGACCAGGAGGGCTCTGCCAGGAGCTGCAAGTGACCCGATTTTACCCAATATTCTCTCCCAGCCCTTTCCTCCTGTTCTACCCTGACAGGCACCGTAAGAAATGTAAAAAAGGGAGAATTTCACAGTAAAAGGAGCATTTTGATAAAAGATACCAGCAGAGGAACGCTGCTGGGGTAAGTGCTCGGGTAGATTTAAGCCGAGCTTATCTCCCAGCCCAGTGAGAGCCTCTGTGAAGGCACCTGGCTCCAGGTGCCCTCTGCTCTGGGCTCAGTGATCCCGAGCTGTGCTCCTGGTGTTCCCCTGGACCTGGTTTCCATAGGAAACCTGCTCTGAAAATCAGGTGGAGATCTTTCCCCTGCCCGCAGTTCCGGGGGAGGAATTGCTCCCAGAGGTGCTGAGTGCTGTTTACTGTTTTTCCTGATTTCGATTAGATGTATCTGACAGCTCCTGTTGCCAGGGTTTCATCCCACTCCGAGCCAGACACCAGGGTTACTCACTGGGGTATAAAACACATTTTCCAGGGCCAGCCTCTGACCCATTGCTGTCAATGAGATCTTCCAGTGAAACTCTCAGAAAATATCCAAGCCCTCAATTTCAAGCCATTTTCAAATATTACCAAAACAATCCCTCATCTGCCTCCCTATCCCTCCCCAGAAAATCCCAGCCAGATCAGGTTTTTTTTCAAGTATTAACGCAGTGTAACTGTTGAAATCCCAGAGCAAGCCCAGGAGGGAATATCGGGAAGCCTGAGGTCAGATTTGCTCCTTTCCCAGGCTGTTCACTTCCAGCCCAACACCGCAGAATCAGATGAAAAACAGAGGTGTGATCTGTGTGTTCAACTCCAAACAAACACAGGGATGTGCTGGAATATTAAACTCCGGGGGCCAGGGGCCCGTGGCAGTGGCAGGGATGCACAGCAGCTGAGCAGAGCAGGGGAGAGCTCAGGAGGGAGATTTGGAGGGAGTGGGGAAGCACTGGGACCGCTGCTGGGAGTTCCCCCTCTCATCCTGGTGTGCTGCCTGCTGATAAAGTGCCATTCCTGAGGAAAAGTCACGGAACAGCAGATCGGAGAATGAGAGGAGCTCGCTTGGGACTCAGCCTCTCCTCCGGATGCACATGAGCTCACATATGCAGTAACTCATTTTACAAGGGGTGTTACACACTGGAGAAGCCTCAAGTAGCTCTTGGACTGCTGCAAAACCAATTCTGGATGTGCTCCTTTGAATTCCAGAGACCAATTTGGGTTTGGTTATATTCCAGCCCTTTAATCTTTCAGTATTCATTAATATTTCCATGAATAATTTTTTGTACATCGCTGAGGTGTGGGTGCCCTCCCTTCATCTGGCTCGACTTCCATGAAAGCCAAGATATTTCCTATTTTTTAGTTGTTTTTCTGTATTGTCAGTCATAAAGCAAAAACGACCCGTGTCACTCAGATGACCAATTCCTCGCTGCAAATAGTAAATATTCAATAATTTCAGGAGTCTGCTGCCAACAGCCATGTGCAGGGAGAGGTCCTGCCTGGTAATTAACATCTTATTAACAACTATTAAATAAATAGTAATAAATACACAGCAATCCTGAGCAGGTCACAGAAATCAGAATCAGAAAAATCGCTCAGTTACATCAATAATTTATTTCCAAATATTCAATCCATGAGTTCAGCTCACTGTTTATGATTCAGATAAGAAGAGGGGGAAAAGAGATATTTGGGATTTGAATGGATCTTGCAAATGGGTTGAAGCACCATTTTTTTAAAAGACTTCTGTGAATGTGAGAATACTTTAATGTTACCATAGCTTTAATGATTTCAAGTGATTTTGCCTTTACAGTTGGAACCACTGATTTTTAATGTTAAGTCTCGGTTTTGAACTAAAGAAAAACAACATTTTGCCTATCCTCCTTGATATAGAAAAGAAAAATTGCAGTGCAAAGCAGGAGAACTCGAATCCGGAAAAGCAGAAAGCAAATCAAAATAATCACAAATGTATTCTTTTTCAAAAACGAGATTTATTAGCCAATCTCTGGGTGTTATTAAGCTGGATGGAGAGCAGCAGCATCATTATGTTTCACAGTACTTTTCAGGAGAGCTGGAAATCTACAGCTATGCAGAAATGGAAAAGCACAGGGAGGAATAGCGACTTGAAATAATTCAGTGGGCTGGGGAAGGGCTTGATTGCACAGGGGTTTCAGGTTAAGGGTTTGTTTTCCTGCAGAGAGAGCAGGGAAAGGCTCGGGCTGTGTGTTTTTTGGTGATTTACAGATTTACAGACAGATTGATGTCTGTCCGGGGTGGTTTGGGTGAAAACACCCAAAGTGTCCGTGGAGTCCAGGTGATGGATACGGACTCTGCTCCTCTGGTGGAATTCAACCTGCTGCAACAGGAGTGCCAGATAACAGGGCTGTAAAGATTCAACAAAAGATTCAACAAAAAAATTTGCGGGAGAAAGTTTCTCCTTCAAACAGTGGGTGTGGAGAAATGTTATTTGAGAGATGTTATTTGGGCTCCTGAAAATCCCACTAAATTTATTCATGCAGACTTGCTATGAGGAAAGAAAATAAAAAAAATCAAGCTCCATTAAGTTCTTCTCTAGAAAATTAGAAATTCAGCTGGGTAAGAGCTGGTGTAGTTAGTACAAGCTTTAAAAAGGGAACAGGTATCAGGACAAGAGGAAACGGCCCCAAGCTGCGCCAAGGGAAGGTTGGGTTGGGTATCAGGAAAAAATTCTTCACCAAAAGTGCTGGAAAAGATTTTCCAGGGAGGCGCTGGAGTCACCAGCCCGGCGGGAGTTTAAATGGATTAGCGGCGGATTTAATGATCTTAAAGGTCTTTCCGAAGCTGAACGATTCCGTGCTAATGTCAGTGCTAATGACCCTGTCCGTCTCTAACTCCTGGGGTTTTGTGCTTCCCCCAAAACAACCTCAGCTTCCCCAGAGGCTCGGTTTGGAGGCTTTGGGGACAGATTCCCCTGCCTGTAAGCAGATTTCTCTGCTTGTAACAGCGGTGAGGATCAATTTGTCTGTCTGAGAGAGAGATGTGACGGCTCTGCGAGAGACAGGTGCCATCCGACTGTCCCCATGACAATCGATGCCGTATCAATGAGCTCGATCTCCTGGAGGAGAGTCTGGCAGCTGGAAGGGATGGGCCAACAAACCCAAACTGCACTGGGGAGGCCCAAAAAGGCACAGATTGGGATTTACGGGATGTGGTGTGGGACTCCCAAGTCCTCTGGGCAGATTTCTGCACACGGAGATGTGGGATTGCTCCAACACAACCCGCGGAGAGCAGAGGAATCAGCAGGGCTCCAGGCAGAGCCACAGATGGATTAAAACTGGGATATGTCCCGTGATTAAAGAACCCCAAAATATTGGATTTCTCGAAGAGCCAGATGGATTCAGCTCTGCGAGGGTTCAACACCTCTGGGGGTGACCAGCACCTCACAGAAAATGGCTCAAAATAGCGAGTGAGATGGTATGAGTGAGTGTGTCTTGGAAAAGCAAAAAGGTTTTAAAGAAAGAACAAAATAATACAATGTCGCTGTTGAGCACCGAACAACAGCACAGTCTCGATCAGAAGGCTGGAAAAGGTGAACCTTTATTTTTGAGATGTGACTCTCTTATACAGTATTTTACACAGAACAATTTGATTGGTGAAACAAAGGCAAACCTCTTCAATCACATTGGTTAAAACAGATGTTCGTCAAGAAACCTCTCCTGTGAGAAAGAATGGATAAACATGGGTACAGTTACAAAAACATTTCTCTTGTTTACAGAAAGTTTCCTGGGAAAGGAATTTCCTAAAAACCAAAACATTAAACCAGGGCTACAATACAAAACCAAAGAACAAAGCCAAACACAGTGCAGGGACAGGTCCCACACACCTGCTACAACACCCCAAAAATGCGCTGAGAAGCCTCGTGCTCTTCCTGAGTATTGGATGATTTAGGATGGGGTTTTTGGCAAACAACCCAACAAAGAACAGCTACTTTTTTGAGGAAGATGTAAAGAAACCTATCAGTGGTTTTGTCTTGGTATTAAGCCAATTACTGTCAGGAGAGCAAAGAAGTTTCTGGGTCCTTTTACCTTATTAGAACAACAAAAGGTGAGTCTTAAACCTTTCCCTGTATGGGAACACCTGCTCGGGTGTGGGGTGCGTTCCTACACCAAAAGGAATCCAGGAGAGAAATGCTGCCCTGCTGAACAAGGGGGGTGTGGAGGTGCCGAGGGATGGTGGGAGGTGTTGGCCACGGCAGCTCCCCCTCAGCTCAGCCCTCATTCCCCAGGGTGGAGCCCAGGATGGATGGATGGAGGGATTTCTTGACAGCAACTCATCCAGAAATACCAGCTACTGGAACCTGGACTAAAAAAAAAAAAAAATAACGAAAATAATTGTGCTTCAGGCTCCTTGACAGAGAATGGTGAGAATGTTCTTGCTGTTTTGGGGAAGGATGGGAATGGGGAGAAAGAATCCACCTCCAATTCCAATTTCCTTCGTGGACTAAATCATTCAGCCCTTGGAGAGAGGTAGAAAATCCCAGAGGAGCTCCAAGCAGGCGTTTGGAAGCAGTTCTCTTCCATCCCTGCCACGTGTGGCCCTTTTCTGGCTGCAAGGCCCCACAGTTGTGAGCAGTGTGAATTGCACGCCTCTCACAGACATCCTTCATCTCATCCCAACGGCTGTTCATGCAAAACCAGAGCATTAAATTGCAAATGGGAGATTTAATTAAAATATTCCCCTTTCTAAGATCGATAATCAAGGTAAAATAGTTTTCACTTCCCATTGATGTATCTGTTTTTTTCCCCTCATTTGTAACAAATTGTGAATTACACTTTCTAACATATTGCTTGCAAAAATGCTCCAAAAGCAAATTAAACCTCCTGGCAGCCTTTGATTCATTTTACATATTACATAGAATAACTTAACAGACGTATAAGAATACAGCAAAAAATACCATAATTAGGCACAGTTTCATGTCTAGAGTTTGAAAGTGTGGAAGAAACTTTTTAAGCATTTAACTCATTTAGTAAAACTCAAGTGCTACAGTGAGTATTTTGATCTATATAGAGTTTGATTCCAAACTCTCAGCTCTCAGTAGAGCTCACTTTATAAAGTGACTTCTAATTTATATTCCGTGTTAATGTCAAGAAACTAAATCAGAAATCTAGAAGCAATTATACATAATAAGGTGGAAACATTGGAATAAAGTCTGTCAGGTAATTTCAATCAAAATCCATAACACTGGTGCTATCTGAGCACTCTTCTCTCTGCACAGAGAACTTACAGCAGTCTTGCATTTTATTTATTTAAATTTTAATAATGCTGGATCTCATGAGAGCTTCATAAATCTCCGAATTAGTACAAGACCTTCAATTTAATTTTGTGATTGCGGGTCTTAACTTGGAATGCTTTAATTTCTGTGGGATTGTGCAAGCCCAGAGCTGGACTAGAACCCCTCTGGCACTTCATTCCCATAAATAAGATCCTGGCTTTAGGAAAGTTCATAGTGAAAATTTGCCAATTTATCTATGTACAAAGATTCAATCTACAGGAATTCTACTGAGAATTTTTCAATATTTGGGGCATTTCATTATGAAAAATAAGTATTGCATGCTTAATGCATGAGAGTATTTCTCATTCTGAGGGCAAAGAGAAGAGCTGGGAATAGTTTATCCTACAGGACTGTCTCAGTCAGTGCTCCTGCAGTGATTCCTGTCTGTATTTGCCTTGGAGAAGTGCGAAGGGAGAGTTTGGGTGTCTCCAGGACAGGAGAAAGTGTTTATTCTCCTCTGAATTGTGAATAGAGCACAACCAAGGAGCGTTTGGGCTTCACAGTGTTTGAATTGAGCCTGGAGGGACAGGACACAGGGAATGGCTTCCCACTGCCAGAGGGCAGGGATGGATGGGATATTGGGGAGGAATTCTTCCCTGGGAGGGTGGGGAGGCCCTGGCAAAGGGTGGGAAGAGAATATGTGAAAAAAAGAAAGCTGTGGCTGCCCCTGGATCCCTGAAGTGCCCAAGGCCAGGTTGGACATTGGGGCTTGGAGCAGCCTGGGACAGTGGGAGGTGTCCCTGTCCATGGCAGGGCTGGGAATGGATGATTTTTAGGTTTCCTTCCAACCCAAACCTTTGTGTGTTCTCTGATTCCATTCACTGGAAACATGCTTCTCAGTTTTACCCTCAGCCACAGGATGTCAACCTTGGGGCTCACCATTTTTCCTGCTTTGCAGACCTGCGCCCTTCTCCGGAGTCCTGCACCAACCAAATCACATTTTTCCTACGGCAGGAGCTGTGGTGAGATGCTGTAGGGATCCAAAGGTCTTTACAAAAAA
>VYZR01036380.1:37233-48311 GCA_013400675.1 Oxylabes madagascariensis
TGAGCCTGGAGGGACAGGACACAGGGAATGGCTTCCCACTGCCAGAGGGCAGGGATGGATGGGATATTGGGGAGGAATTCTTCCCTGGGAGGGTGGGGAGGCCCTGGCAAAGGGTGGGAAGAGAATATGTGAGAAAAAGAAAGCTGTGGCTGCCCCTGGATCCCTGAAGTGCCCAAGGCCAGGTTGGACATTGGGGCTTGGAGCAGCCTGGGACAGTGGGAGGTGTCCCTGTCCATGGCAGGGCTGGGAATGGATGATTTTTAGGTTTCCTTCCAACCCAAACCTTTGTGTGTTCTCTGATTCCATTCACTGGAAACATGCTTCTCAGTTTTACCCTCAGCCACAGGATGTCAACCTTGGGGCTCACCATTTTTCCTGCTTTGCAGACCTGCGCCCTTCTCCTGAGTCCTGCACCAACCAAATCACATTTTTCCTACGGCAGGAGCCGTGGTGAGATGCTGAAGGGATCCAAAAGTCTTTACAAAAATCTATAACCACCTTTCCTTTCACTACAGAGTGGATGCAGTTTGCCTCTCTTCTCAAAACTCTGATTTTTTTTCCTGCATGAAAAAAAAAAAGAAAATAAAAGCAAGGTGAAGAGCACAACAATCAACCATGGCAAGTCTCCACGTTGTTACTTCGATGATGCACAATCTGTTTGCTATCTGAGCACTGTAAACAGACTAATATTTCCTGAAGTATGGGATAAATCAGCCATTTAGAAGCAGCGAAGAGAAAATGATGAAGCTCCAAGTGAGTGGTGAAGCAGTGAATAAGGATGTATTACACCATGGGAAACCATCAATATTTGTTTATTGTGTCAGTGTGAAGAATAAATCTGCGGGCTAATTTGTATTCTCTTCAGTTAATTACACTGTTCCTGATACCTTTTGGGGCTACCTAAAAACAGAGGCCAGACAGAATTGAGGGAATAAAAAGCTGTTCTATTTATTGAAGGGCCCTCAGGTACAGTTTGAGCAGAAAAAGCTCCCCAGGGGCTACACCCAAAAATGGACCCCAGGTCACGGGTTTTCACACTTTGATCAGTTTGGTCCATTTGCATTTTGGGGGTTCATCTTCCAATTACAGCTTCAGGTAATGAAGTCATTCACCCCAAGTTTGCTGCCCCCAACTCACTTTTGTTCACATCTCTCAGGCCTGAGGCAGTGAGGTGTCCTTGATTGCCAGGCCTGGGGAGGAATTGCTGTGTCTGACCAAAATGGGGAAGCAGCAGCTCACACCGTGTGTGGAGTTTGGAGTTCTACACTAAAGAATTGCAGGGCTACAAATACATGGAAAATATAAAAGCTGAAATCCTGAGGCATCATCTCCAACCCATGCCCTAACAAAGGGCCCTCCTTGAGGTGTCACTGCCGCACTGGGCACCTCCTTGTCCCTACCTAAGCAGGGGATTTATCTGATACTATCAAGATTCTGGGCGTTATCACCACATTCCCGAATGGGTTGTGTTGGAAGGGGCCCTTGAGGATCATCTCGTTCCAACCCCCTGCCACGGGCCAACCTCCTCACGAAATTAGTTAAGCTGCCGCTAACGAATTGGCTCATTAAATGTCTAATTGTCCTCGTTGAGCTGCCTCCGTTCACCAAGCCACTGTTTTGACTCATGATGGATGTTTTTAAAGCTTGATTAGAGCCGCACGAGTTTATCTCCAAATCCCACCCATTCTCGGTGGAAATGTAGGCACAGCTGCTCAGCACCACTAAAACCGAGCTTTGCAAGGCGACCACTCTGCCACTGAGCTGTTGCTGCTCTATGGTGCTTTTATTTTCCCCTCTGTATCTTTTTTTTTTTTTTTCCTCTTGGTGAGATTTTCAGTTCCATTTTTGAGCTAACCTGCATAAAAGCTGTTGGCTCATATTCCAGTGTCTATTGGAAGTCAAAATCTGGATGGCTGAGGGCTTGTAAAGAGAAAAGGTTGGAATTTAGAAGATTTACAGCACTAATGAGCTGAAAAGGAAAAGATCTTACAGGTTTTCATGCGACCAGTATGAGAACAGAATTAATTTTTCTTTGGTTATTTGAGTGAATTGACCATTTTATGAAAACTGGGTGAGGAATCATAGATAGCTCATTTAGTTTTCTGCTTCTCTCAAATTCTTCTGCCCACAAATATTATCTGAACTGTTTGTTCATGAAAGGTTTTTATCAAGGTCTTTATAAAACACTCATTTCAATATCGCGTTGTAAAGGGCTGCAAAGGTTAGGAGGGTTTGCTTTGAATCCCACTGTTATTTCTTCATTAATCATCCAATTTTTGGCATTTAATAAATGTCTGTTTGCAGGAAAAAACGAAAAAGTTCGATTGGTTCTAATCAAATTGGACTAAAGGTATTTCAGGAAAGCAAAGAAAGCAAACACTGCTGTAGCATGAAATAAACATGGAAGCCAAATTGACCTGCATCAAATATGCTATAGGAATCTTTGGAATAAACGGGGGAAAAAGGAAATAAAATGTTTTCACTGTATTGGTCATTTATTAAATTGCAAATTTCTTGGTTAATGACACACAACTGTGGCTAAAGGCTTTCAATGCATGTCCAAAATCCTTTGAGCTCCAAACTGCAAAATATTCCTCTTTCAATCCACGTGCAGATAATTAAGTAGAGTGGGGAAAAGTGGAGAACTATGTGTAAATTTAATTAATTAATGGATAGGTGGTTTTAAACTTCAAGGAGATAATTCAGAATGAAGCTACTGCCTTCAAACAAATATTGGTGGACACTGAACTTTGGTTTTTAACTACAAATGATGCCCATTTCTGAGAAGGCAGCAAACAAGAAAGGCTTCAAGATGGAGCTGCCTCCAAGGAAGCCTTTAAATATGAAAAGCTAGCCTCAAGGAACAATTAGCAATAAATAATATGTTATTTAGTACTTCTTTTCTTTGTGACCCATGTGTCAAAGAAGTGGGTTTTTCAATTGTTTCCTTAATTGCAACTGTTTAATTAATGGATCTTACAAAAAAAACCCAACACCCACATAGTCTTTGCGATGTAAATGATTCAGTGCAGATAATTTTTTTGCCTAATTTTCACAATTCACCACTTGAACTTACTGACAATACTGCCTTAATTTCATAGTTTTTCTGTCTCCCCTGAAGAAGAATGTTTTAAAGCAATGAAATTTTGTTTCTCGGTGAAAAAGGCTGGGGCGTTTGTTTTTCATTACCACTTGCACATTGTAAAATCAAACCTATTAGGAGCTCAATACTTTCAAATCTGAATTCACCTTCCAAAGAACTCTTGATCTCTTTGAAACATCTTCCAACAAGGTCTGGATTCTGCAATAGTTTTGTTTTGGTGGCAAATGCCAAATTTCCTTCACACCTCCTACTGTCCCAGGCTGCTCCAAGCCCTGTCCAACCTGGCCTTGGGCACTGCCAGGGATCCAGGGGCAGCCACAGCTGCTCTGGGCACCCTGTGCCAGGGCCTGCCCACCCTCACAGGGAGCAATTTCTTCTCTAAATCTCTCCTGTTTTAGTTTAAAACACTTTCCCCTTCTCCTGTCACCATCTGCCAGAGTAATAAGTTGTTTTTCCTCTTTTCTAGGATCTAAAGTCAAGTTTCAGAGCCTGTTTTGTTGTTTCCCAAAACCACAACCAGTGTTCCCGGCTTTTGGTTCCCTTGTTGCTTTTGCAAAGAGTTACTCAGATTTGAAACCCCCCCAAAAATCTCTTTCCGAACTGTTTGGAAATCCTTCATTTCAGAAAAGCTGAGTAAAATGCAGTACCTGGGGACATCCATCTTTTTTCCAGGATTCAGCAGAGCTGGAGAGAGGCTCCCAGTGACCTCTGCACTGCCCAGCAAGGTGTGGAGCATCCACACTTTGCACAGGAGCTGCCAACAGCTCCTCTCACCCTCTGGCCTTCCACGCTCCAAACACAAACGAGCCAAGGATGCTTCCCTCAAAATTGCCTGGAGACCCCGAGGAGCAGTGCAAGAAGCACTCCCCGGGTTTCTTGGCCACCAGTTTTTGATTTCCAGCTCAGCAGGGAGGAGCAGAGCTGTCACAAGGATTGCTCGCCCTTCAAGGAGATTTGGATGTGCTGAACTGAGCTCGTTCACACCCCGGGGCTGGACAGAGAACAAGAGCAGGCTCCTCCACTCCTCTCATTTCCATATTGCACCGAGGCAATGCATTGAATCACAACACTTAAAATGACAAAGACCTCTTCGTTTTCATTGAATTTCTCCATGAAAGCAAAAAAAAAAAAAAATCCAACCAAAAAAACCCTCTCCCTCATCGAGCCCATCAGATCTCAGAATATCCTTGACCTCTAGATACCTTTCCCAATAAAATCATTTCAGATTTCATTACTTGTTTTCAGATAATCAAGTGCATTATGTGTTCGTTGGTTTATTTAAACCTCTGCATATTCCACGGAGTCATTTTAATGTCAGTTGATTTAGCAGCAGTTAAATCTCACACAAAGGGAGGGAGACAAGGACAGCTCTGTTTGTTCTACCTGCACAATAAATGTACCCAACCTATAGAGGAGTCAAACAATAACTCAGAATTGCATCTAAACAGACAAAAACAAATTCTCAAGGTCTTATCCTCTACTTGTGGAAATCTCTAAAGGACTTACTAAGAGATGTAAACCAGAGGGTAACGAGGAGTAAACAATGGAACACAAGGCAAATAAAGTGGGAAGAGGGAACTGCCAGCATTGCACAGCCTGGAAAGAGGGATTAGAGCATGAACAAGACAGCGGGAGATTTTTATCAAATATCCTTCAGTGACAGACAGGTCTGTTGGGTACAAAACCTTGTGTACAGTACCAGAAAATAAATCAAATCCAAATTCGACCAGTTTGAATAAAAATACTCAAATGATGCCATCTCATAATCTATTTATCAGGTGCCACAGCTAACAAGGGGTGAGGAAAAGTGGCTACAAATACTCTTTATCCTCCCTTTCCTTTGGGACATTTTAATGTAACCCTTTTAGGGTGGATGGAATACAAAGGACTAAAAAGTGCTCCCTCTTCCCCAGGTGCAGGGAAGTCCATGGTAATGGATCACAGAGTTAGTCTTTATGGACAGTAGATGGACCAGGATATTCCCAGCTGAACATGAAATGGAGTTTAACAGAGATCTGCAGAGCCCTCCAGTCCCTCAGAGAAGCATTTGGTACCAGAGGCATTGATTGGAAACCCGTCTGCACACTTCTATTTGGGAAAATAAAAACTCCATTAAAAGTAATCCGTTATCTTGGGTTTTTCTCAATACACAGCTTCAGGAAAACTTCACCAGCTCTGTTTTGATGCAAAAATAACATTGTTCGCAAAAGAAACTTCTATGAAAATTTGGTGAAACAGTATTTTCTCGTTATCTGATTTAATTGGTGTCCTTGAGACACAGACTCCATGTTTTGAGGCTTTGTGGGGAAGTCAATGTGATTTGGCACCCACTGAAATCAAATGTAGATTTCTTTCGTATTTGTGATGGACAAACAGTCCTGAGCAGTCTCATCCAGGCATTTATTCATGGGAGCAGAGGTCCAGGTTCACAGCTAGAGTCAGCCAAGCTGCAAAACGAGAACATTGGGTTTGGAGCCCCAGGTGCAGAATCCTGCTGAGCCAAAGCTATCGTGGATCTGAGGAGCTGCTCCATGGATTCACTCCCTGGGCCTGATCTGACTCCTGCCTGCAAGTAAACCTTGAGCGAAGAGAGATTTGAAAGGAAGGGGAGCAAATATCAAAGAACTGTGTGCAGCAGTTCCATAATCCTTCAACATTGATCTTTGAGGGATACATGAGACACAGGAGAAGGCTCCGAGGTAAAATTCACTCTTAAAAGGACATTTGGAAAGACCCTATTGATGAGTTAATTAGGCCATTCTCTTCCATCTGGTAGAGCCTCATCCGACAGACACTGTTTCTACCTTCAGTCCACTTTAATTAATACCAGCAAATCATTCCTTCCTTTTCTGAGTGGGCAGGGAAGCTCATCCCGGGTGTGATAATCAAACAAACTGTGAACAAAGCACTGGAGTCAGATGGGCAGTGAGGGGAGAGTTTAGAAAAATTAAAAGCAGTATCTTTCTAAGGGAATCAGCAGTGAGAGAAGTGGATTCATGGTTTCTCTTTAAGCAGGGACAATGCATTTTTCGAAAATTGGAAACCCAAACATTTTTTTTTTTCCACACGCTGCAACACCGTGCGTATCCAAAGCTTTATTGGTAGTGAGCAGCTTTTCTCTGATCCCACATGAAAATCACCCTCGAGGAGCAGTGAGCCACAGTATTTCATCAAGAATCCCTGGACCTAAAAATCTACAAAGCTCTTGTGTGCTCCTATCTATTTTTATGTATTTTATTAAACATGTCTTCAAGTGCTGCTCAGTCACCACTGGGCCCTCACACTGAGACGCCTTTTTAGCAGCAACAGTAGAGAAAAACAAATGTGGGCACGACATATTTGCCTGAATAAATATAATTATGTTTCCTTGTAGCTGCTTGATGTGGTGACTATTACAATTTACCACTTAGCTGGAGAGCTTGCTTTAAAACCCAAGAATAAAGGCTTGTCTGCCTCGAACCGATGCTCAGTTCTGTCTGAATGCATCCATTCTCTTCCCATCTTTGTGCAACAAATACTTTTCTCCTCTCCATAATAACAGCTACAATTATGCGGATTTTAGTCTCATGATAAACTTGTGCAGAGGTGATAACAGCTGCACTGAGGGAGTGTAGCAGCTTTTCCTGGCACTGGAAGCATTTTCTCCCGGGGTGGTTTCTCTCCTGGGGTCAGGAGTTGGAGTTTAGTGGCAGCAGATCCCTCAGTGATCTCATTCACACAATGAAATATTTCTTATCTATGCACAGTTAACCATTTTTCTAAACATTAACTGTATCTCCAAGCTCTCTGAAGGTCAAATTTTGATGCCATTGGGTTGGGGGAGTTGAGTTTTATTTCGTTTTATACAGTTCAGCAGAACAAGAAGATGAGAAAATGGACAGAATAGCCTTTGGGGCTCTAACTGCTAACTCTTTTTATTTGGTGTTTATGTTGAAAGCAACTCAAAAATACCTTTTGGTTTTAATCAATTTTCATCCATCTTATTTCAGCCTCACTGAATCCCGAACCTGTCTCACTTTCTTTTACTTTCTGTGCTTTGTTCACGGCAGAAACATTGTGAAATCTCACTCAGGGTAGGTCATGTTGCACAGAGACAAATATCTTGTCTTCCCTGCAGTGAAGCTGAGAATATCTTAAGCTTTTTATTTTTTATGAAACAGAAGTTCAAAAGTTCATCTTGCATAGGTTTCAGCCGTGGTGAGGAAGAAAGGGAAAAGTCCTCAAGAGATAAGTGGTGTAACAATGAGAAACTCAGAGTCAGCCTTGTCTAGGGGATGGTTCTTTTTAATTGGGACACAATTAAAGCTTTGCTTCTCTCTCTCCATGGAGGTGTGGTTGTGCCAGCTTTTGCAGTAATCTTAAAAAATGGCAGCAGAGAGGACCTGACAACCATTAACGACTAGCTCCTTTTTCTTCCTCAAGAGCACCAGAATTCCTTTTTTCCCTGAAAACACACAATTTTCACAAAAGTACCTCACTAATCAGAAGGGATTGTGAATCCAGTCTCAGCGCTGGGCCACACAATTCCAGTTTTGGAGTCTTCTGTAATTACAGCAATTAGCTTCTCTCATTTTCCTCTCAGCAGATATCACTGTTTGGCATTTCTTGTCCTTCATGGATCTCCTGTTGCTCATTACTTCTGTCCAAAGCAAGTTGTGCCAAATTCCATCCTCAGCCACATCCTTCTGGTTTTGTTCCATCATGGCTTAAATCGAGTGGTGCTGCTATAGAGGGAAAAGGATCCCGTCCCAAATTATGGGTCTTTTCCTGGCCAAATAGGACAATATGTGAATATCTGAGGGCAATGGAGCAAGTGAGGATGAAAATTATAAAAACTGGTGGATTTAGGAGTGAAATGGAAATCTGTGTGGGAAATAGGAAGGGGAGGAAAGAAAGATCTGTTTGTAGGGAAAGAGGATTCATCGTTCTTCTCTTGACCTAACTTAAAGGAATCTTTTGTAGACACTGTTTGTGCTGTAGATCTTTCTTATCTCACTCTACTCAGTTTTGTTTGTCTAATATCTGCTCAGCAAGTGCCTGACTTTATTTGTCTTCATTCCCCTCTATAGTGTCGGCAATAATCCTCTGCTATTATATATCTTTGTTTGACTTACATTTCCTTAGGAGATTTCCTCTGACGTTGTTCATCTTCATTCCCCGAATATCCTCTGAGCAGCAGCTGCCTGACATTGCTCAGCCTGGATCTCCTCCCTCGGAATCAACAGCAGTTCCCTGCACTTGTCCGTCTTCATTTGCCACCTCCAAAAGCCACCTTCGCTGATGTCCCTCAGAAACCATCACCTAACAGAGCTCAATTCCTTTCCACTTCCCAGGACATCCAGCAGTCATCATCTGGCACCATTGGTTCCAGTCTTCAGAGTTATTTGTTTTTACCCTGGATCATCCCACAGATGTTCATGCATGACCTTGCTGTGGGCTGTCCCACCACGCTGGGGAAATTCCTGCTCTGGATGTGCCACCTTGGGTTTCACCATCACAGAATTCCAGAATGGTCTGGGTTGGAAGGTATCGCTGTTGAGCACCAAACAGCGACACGGACTCTCGATCAGAAGGCTAGAAAAGGTGAACCTTTATTTTNCCTCTCCTGAATTTTCTCTTGTGAAACCTGCAGGCCTAAATCTGTTACAGAGGTGTGTTGTTCCTATTAAGAAACCTTACTTGTGGAATAAGGAATCAGGCTGCTATAAAATGAAATTAGTTCAACTGTTAAGCATCATTCTCCAACAGCTCTTTGGAATATTTGAGGGGTTTACCAGGAAAGTCTTGAGGAGGCTTTGGATCTTTGCTGTGTTTCTTACATGGCTTGAACATAAGGGAAAGGAAAATGAGTGTCAAGCTTCCCAAACTCAAAAGAGAAATTGCAAATTCTTCTATAACATTTCATGATGGGGTTTATGTCCACAGTTTTATGAAATAATATAGGCAAAATAGCCTTTAAACCAGGTAGCTCATAATTATAAGCAGGAAAATGTTGTCTTTTCTTTCCCATATACCGTGAAGAATCTGAAATATTTAATCTGCAGAAAGAATTTTTTAAGATAAGAAACACAACTGAAAGAATTTCTGAATTCTCAGATTTAAACCCCAAAAATGAAGAATTATTTTCAAATCGAACTTTTCATTTAACAAAAGTATTTTGGAGTGGTGCTATAAACAGATGTGTGGTTAATGAGATCCTGCATCATCAGTTTTAAATATTCAGTCTGTTGGGTTTTTTCAAATTTTCATTGCTCTCTTGAACTCAGACTAAGAAAATACATTAGATTAAAAATTTGAATTGCTCTTGAAGTGTAACTGAGCTCTGTAATTTTAGCAGTCATATGTTCATTAGGATAAAAAAACAGCATTTTTTAATTCATGGCAGTAAAAATGAAATAATATTTTAATGGGGAAAGAGAGCCCCTCTGAAAAACAGCTGTTATCTTTTTGTTTTATCCAGCCAGGAGCAATATTTCCTGTCCGAGTCTCTGGTGGCTCAGTTTGGATGAACGTGATTAAAATGCATCTTTTTGAAAATTTTAAATTTTATATCCTATTGTAGCCCAGAGCCCAATTTCACACATTGCACTTGTCTAACTCAAAACCTGCTTTCCTTTTTATTTCTTCTTCTGCTTTCAGCCCAACACATTGTTTCTAAATTAAACACAAGCTGGGGGAAAAGAGCTTTATTGAGAGCTCACAAAAGGTGAGTGCGAGCTGGAGACACACCGAGGTTTTCTGGGAAATTCCTGATGTTGTGGAGGTGACAAAGTGGCCAGGGGTCACCCTGGGAAGAGGAGAGGAGCAGAGTTCATGGATCTGTGCCCAGGTTATTCCCAGCTCGAGGACCCAGCTCCCCACGTTCAGTTTTGCGTGGATCAGGGACAGGAAAGGAAAAGTTGTCTTTATTAAATCATCAGAAATGTGCTGCAGTGAAAGACTGCACGTTCATGGCAGGAGGGATCAAGAGAAATTGGCTTTTTTCCCCTTTTTATACATTTTTTATTCTTCTATTTTATTCTTTTTTTTAATGAGAAATGTGATACTCAACACAATCTAAGGTACACTCAGTCTTACAGACTATTAAATCAATGAGATGATTCCCAGGCTTGAAATCGTTTTGATATTTGGAGATGGAAATACTACAAATAAATAAATGCATAAATACATACATACATACATAATTATTAACAGCTTCACCTGAAAATGGATCCTGAACTGAAAATTTCTGAGAAAATTGGGGGTTGAGGAGGAGGCCTAAGTTCAAATCAAGCTTTGGATCCAGGCTTCAGAAATATTCTGCTTTGTAGATGGTAAAAGTGTATTGGGTTTTATATGTTTAGTGCCTACCAGACTGCATTTTCCCCACTTCCAAGGGCCTGAATTGTAGATTATTTTAGAATTAGGCATCACTGGGATTACTCCTGAAGAAATGCCACTTCCATGGATGTTTTATTCTCTATTTTATTCTTTGTTACGTTCTCTATTCTCATGGTCTATGAAAAAATAACCTTATATGTGTTCATCATTATTTACCCTCAATAAGAGTCAGCCCTTAACTGGCAGAAACCACAAGAAATATATTAGAGTTTTTTTCCAATTAAGTTTATAAATAGGTAAATAAGTGATAAGGAAGTAAATAAACAATAATTTTGTGCGTGTTTGCAATGTTTTTGTCACATTTTGTTTTTGTCACAATGTTTTTGAAGATACAGAAAAATGAATGCACGCCCACCAGCACAAATAAATGTTTCACTGGGTTACAATGGCAAAATGAAACTCAGCGTTTCAAAACTGCCATGGTTTAGTAAATGCAGGATCTCTGTCCCACCGTGCTATTATCAGTTTTTGCTTAATAAGGATATCTGGAAATATCAAAATAGAAATCCATATGTATGTATTGGCTGAGCTCTTTGCTTTAGGGTGCTCCAGCACACAAAAAAAAAAAAAAAAAAAAAAAAAAAAAAAAAAAAAA
>VYZR01036380.1:48354-102346 GCA_013400675.1 Oxylabes madagascariensis
AAAAAAGGGCCTTTCTGCAGGAATCTCCCCTGGAGAAGATTTGGGGATTTATTGTCTTACACTACGCCACAACCACATGCATTCAAATGTATTTTACAAAAGCTGGTGAGAATTCCTGCAAGTTTTTACATTGTGCATAAATCCAGCAGGAGCAGCAGTCTCCAAGCCATCACCTGGTTTTTACCTGAGCAAGAAAAGGAGCGGGGAAGCCGAGGGAAGTTTCAGGGTGGCACACGAGGCTCCTCAGCACCAAGGACAGCGCTGGGGTCTGGCCTTGGGAAGGCTGAGCTGGAACAGAGACTGGGCAGAGCTGGAGAATNCTAAACAGCAATAAGCAGGAGACTTCCAGTCCTGCCAAGGAGTCGTGGAGCTAAAAGTAGCTGGTGGCAGATGAAAAATGAGGGTGACTCCGTGTCCAGCTCCATCTGCTTCCAGCCATCCCCAGGACACCACGGTGAAGCCGCCGGCTGCTGGCGGCATGGGAGAGGCGGGGATGGGGAAAGAAACATTTGTGGTGCTGCTCTAGAGAGCAAAACTTGGGGTCTACAGGAAGGTTTGAGGGAGAACTGTGTGAAATTTATTGATTTTGGAGGTGTCCAGCTGGGAATGAAGCCCCAGGGGATGCTCCCAGGTGGAGCCGTGCCTTGGTGACCTCCTAGAAACGTGTGTGCCATCAAGAGACAGCAAACAGCTGCTCACAGCCGTCCTAGAAATGTCAAATCCCTCTGGGATGGGGTTGGAATTCTCCTGGGCAAGGAAGAATCCCCAGGAGTCAGGGTTGTGGCATTCACTGAGCCCCCCAGACTTGTGAAATCCCTTGGGGGTGGGCCATGAGGTTGGAATTCTCCTGGGCAAGGCAGAATCCGCAGGGGTCAGAGCTGTGTCACCCACCAGCCCAGCCAGAGGTGATGTTTGGCTTCACTCCCAGCAGCTTTTCCACAAAAGCAGCTTTCAGCCTCAAAGAAAAGAGCTCTGAGGACCAGGGCCAGAAAAAGAGGAAAACAAAAAGGACCTGGATGTAGCCCTAAAGGCCTGGATGTTAAAAGCCGCTCTAGGGCCAATGTCTGCATGAAATCCTGCCCTGGCTGTGCTCTGGGATGAGTCTGGCACCCTGGGACAAACTCTCCATGAAATCCTGCCCTGGCTGCACTCTGGGACAAACTCTCCATGAAATCCTGCCCTGGCTGTGCTCTGGGACGAGTCTGGCATAAACTCACCATGAAATCCTGCCCTGGCTGTGCTCTGGGATGATCTGAGGAGAAGCTGCCAGAGCTGTTTTTGCCACGCAGGTTGTTCAGTAGCTGAGGAGCACTCAGACACCGAGGGCTGTGGGCACGTTCCTCCTCTTCCCATTCCTGGGATTGCCTCCCGTGCTGGCCACGTGTCCGTGCCATGGATGAAACCAAGGAGCACAGCATCCATCAGAAAAATCTGCCTCTGTTCATCCAGTGATTCCCAGTTTCCCTGGAAGCACACGGGACGTGATCAGCCATTTACATTCAAGGGCTTCAATTTAAGTCCCAAAAATAAGTTCCCCTGTATTTTTCTGGTGTTTGTGTATCCATCAAAGAGGGAAAGGCACGGAGTCTGAGCTGGGCAGAGCGGGCACAAAGGAGCTCAGGTCAAGAAGGAGGCAGCAATATTCTTGGAATGCTCCATTTCATTTATCCACATGCATTTCTTACCAGCTCCTGCTTCCCAAGGACTCTTCTGGCAAGTTTTATTTTGCAAGCTTGGCTTTATATTATTTCTCTTAAGAAAAAGCCAGGCTAAGAGGTCACCCACTGGGATCTTTTGAACTGCTGCTTCCCCAGCTGTGAGTGCCTTGAAAATGATTCTCCAAATATTTTCTGCAGTTCCTTATACCGAGAAAAATATTAATGCCGGAAACATTTGAAACATAAATAAGAATTTTTTTTTTTTGATACAGAAAAATTTCTGCTTTTTTCAGGGGTCTGCTGTATTATGATAAATATTCTTTAGTCCTTGTTCAAGGAGCACATCATCATCTGAAGTTGTCTGTGAATTCCAGCATTTAGAGGCACTTTTTGGCGTTCAGAAGGCACGTTGCTATTCCTGGCGTTCTGTTGACCTCGGCTGGGGGGTGATTCAATGGCTGGAAGACCATTTCCCTCTGGATATCCTTCCCTTTCCCACCTGCCCTGTGCTCCAGAAGAGCCATGTCTGTGCTGGTTCACAGAATCCTTGAATCCCAGAAAGGTTTGGAAGGGATTTTAAAGCCCTTCTCATTCCCATCTCTTGCCATGGGCAGGGACATCTTCCACCAGACCAGGCTGCTCCAAGCCCTGTCCAACCTTTAGGAGTCCTTATGCCACTGGTCTCCAGCAGAGCCATGAAAAATGATGGAAATCATCATTGCCTGAATTCCCAGCCTTCAGCTCTCTGCTTTGTGCTGTGTTGATCCTTTCTGCAGTTGGTAAAATCTTCTCCTCCCCACCAAATATTTCCCCCATATGTCTGGAAATCTCTGCCGAAGGCTGGGATCTAATAAAGGATCCCTGACTGCCAGCCACAGTGTGAGGCTTTCGGGATTTTTGGTATGGAACAGATTGAGAACTCGCCAACACTGTTTTTTTTAAAAAAAAATAGAAGTGCCAATTCATCAAAAGTCTCTGTAGGACACAAAAAAAAACAACCATAGAAAATCTCCCTGTTCCAGAAAAAAAATGGGTTTGAAGCTGTTACATCATCCCACTCCACACTCTGAGTAAAATGTTTCATTTTTTCAAATTTAATTTGAATTTTAAATTGCCTTTTCTGTTGAAATTTGAGAAGACCAGAGGAGTAAAGAAAAACTTCAAATTCAAGATGGTCACGTGCTTGACATGATCCAATTTTATTCCAGGCCATTATTTAATTAAAATTTGGGTTTTCCACAATGCATTAAAAACATCATCAAATCACTGTTTTTCCATGCAGCTCTGAGGACACGAAGGACAAACCCTGATCACTGTGCACATTCCATCAGAATCCAGAGGCATTCCAAATTTACAGCAAATCCTACAGCCTTTCCTAATGAAATTAAAAAAGGAAATTCACTGACCTTTGTAGAAGTTTGTGGCTACGTTTTGGATTTTGGAGGGTTCATCTCTCCCTTTCCACACCCCTGGTCTGGAGGCAGCCGCTGCCTGTCCCCCAGCTGAGAGGAGAGCTCTGGAAAATGGCAGCTGCTTCGAACGTTTCTGACTTTGCTTTCACACTTCCACAAAGCTCCCAGGATAAGCCTTTCCTAATGTCTTTATGAAAACCTGAACATTTGGTCCTTGCAACCCCCAGGGCAATCCATGCTTTTGAAGAATTTGCAAAACCTACTGAAGCCTGACCTTTCTTTTCTGAAATCTTGTTGACTGTATTTAATTCTGTAGACTTTCCCCTCCTTTTTTTTTTTTTTCCTTCCCTATGTGATCTTCAAATAACTTTTGGCGACTTTCTCTGTAAAAATGATGCGAAGTTTTCTGATCTTTTTTTAGCACACACCTAAGATGGATTTTTTTTTTTTTTTTTTTAAATAATGGGGTCAGGCAGCTCCCTTCCAGTCTGCAGGGAGTTATTCATTTTGTGAATTTATATATTTGTCAACCTACATTTTGTTATTATTTAGTGTGCTTTAGTTTTCCCTTTTTAGGTTGTTTGTTTTTACAGAAATTTCTGGCCAGGACCTCAGCTTTGAGCATTTCCCCATCCCTGGAGGTGTCCAAGGAAGGACTAAATGTGGCACTCAGTGCTCTGGGCTGGGTCAAGGTGGGGATTGGACACAGGTTGGAGTTGATGACCTTGGAAGGCTTTCCCAACCTCAATAATTTTAGGATTCTGCGATTCCATGGCTTTAGACATCCCTATCAGAAGTGCCTTATTGTTCTCTGCTTCTGCTTTTGCTTTTGTATCATTTCATTAAAACAAACAAAAAAAAGACCCCCAAAAATCCCAACCAAACAAAAAAGCCAGATTACAAAGGGAAACATTTTTTTTTTTAACTCTGGTGAATGAGTGGCAATAATATGACTCTTTCAGAAGTGGGGGAAAAAGGTGCTTGCAGAGATATTTCATTTCAAATCACAGAAATCTCCCCATCCACCTGTTCTTTTGCTCCTCAGCACTTCATGGCTGATACAGGAATAATCCACCCCTTCATTCCGATGGTCTGGGAACTGAGCCTTGGTTCCTTTCAGCATTTTAAAACCCCACCTGTTTCTGTCATTCTCACTCACTTTGAGTACTGAATTTTTTCCCAGGAACAAACACCTTTTCTGAAATCATTCCATTATATTTTATAAGTGTCAAAATCACTGAGATCCTCCCCAGCATTTCAGATTTTTTCCAATCCTGCATCTGCTTCCTCAGCCTGTCCCAGAGGTCTGTCAGAGTTCCCACTCCAAAACCAGGAGTTTACAGTGATTTGTTTCCCACTGTTCCTTCTTTTACCACCACATCCCAAATACAAAATTGCTTTGCTTCCTTTTAACTCTGTTGAGACTATTTTACTGGATTGGGGGACATTGACATGATGGGCTCTTCATTGCTTCTGAGAAGATATTTTTATTAAGTTCTCATCTCTTCTGCCTCTTGCACATCCCTCTAAATTTGCATTTTGTGTTTGACAAGAACAGAAATACATCAGAAATTGTGCTGCTGGGCACGGGCATGCCAATAGCATATATTTTACTTTTTATTATTTTTCTGCCTCTATACTTCTACCTTTCCACAGAGTTTCTGGAACGGAGGAAACAAATGCTCAGAGGTGCTGATTAACTGCTGCCCAGGGAGGAAAGAGAAAGAGGAGGGAAATTGGAAAGAATAATTGAAAAATGAATGAAAAATGAATGAAAAATCACAGCACCTTGCTTCCACTCCCTGAGTTTTCCCCCTGTCCTTCCTTTTGACTTGCCCAGTTTAAACCTGAACCTGCCCAGGCAGGATCTGCTGCTGATTTAGGGTGGGGGGAACTGATCCAGATGAGACTCCACAGCATCTATGAAACCCAAGTGAACTCTAATAATGATGTATTTAATGTGATCAGACAACTCCCATGTGCCCAGAGATGTTTGTCAGCCTCCCTCAAACACATTGACACCACAAATGGTCTCGCCTGGAATCAGAGGCAGGCTGAAACGTGGCAAGAGAGGAAGGGCTGCTGAGGTAGAAGGCGACCTTTGCACACCTGTATTCCATGGATTTCCCTGCCAGGCTGCTCCGAGAGCGGCACATTCCCAGCTCCCCCAGGCACAGGAATGTGGGAATAGGAGACAGGAAAGGACTGCACCTACACGCAGAGTCGTGCTGGAAAAGAAGGAACGTTATTTACATCTTTGACATTTTATAGAATTCCAAAGGGATCAGTGGATTGGAGGGTGAAGCTGCCACCCCTCCAACACACTGGTCAGACCAACAGTCTGTCAGCTCTCTCCTCCTCCATGAAAAGATGAAAACAAATCATTTGTTGGTACTTGAAAGCGTGAGAACTCCGTTACAGAAACGGAAACACATCAGAAGGCTGAAATCGGGGAGACACAGGAACAAATAACGGAGCAGAAGTGCAGGACAGAGCGCTCAGAGGATGCTCAGTGAGAGGAGAGGAGCAGGAGTGTGTCTGTGGGAGGCTGGCAGCAGCAGGAGCTGCAGGTGGGGAGGAGATGAGCCAGTCCAGCCCCTGGATTGAGTCCCTGGAGGATGAGGCTGTCCCAGCCCCCTCAGCAGTGTGGGAGCACTAGATGTTCAGGAATAAAGTGGAATTCTACAAGTGGAGGATGCTGTGAGGCAGCAGCTCCCATGGCAAGATCAGTCCCACTCCAGTGAGCAGCCCCTTCGTTAGGGGAGTGTGGAAAAGCCCTGGAAACGCTCTGGATTTGTGATTTGAGCCTTTTTTCCTTGAATCAGGGTATTTTTGGTTTGCTCCTTAAAGCGCTGTGTGTTCTCATGAACAAAGCAGAGCTGGCACAGGGAATTTCTGGACTAAACAGGAGGGCAAGAGAGCGCTGCTGCTTGGGACTGTGCCCTTGGACACTTTTAATTCACCTGCTCCTGGAGTTTCAGCCCTCCCCCTTCCATAGGACTGGAATAATGGCACGAAACTGCTGTGAAACCTGATGTTTCCATTTTACAGCCATTTCTACCCAGCCTTTCACAAGGCAAACCCCACCTTAAAACTCAGAACAAGGCGTTCACAGCCCCACACTGCTCTGACACACCAGACAGCTGGGAGTTGCCCCACCCCTTCCCATCTGCATTGGGCAAACACGAGGATTTTCCATAATTCTTGCAGAGAAATAAATCATTTTGCTGCCATGAGTGATGAGCGTTTTCCTTTTCCCTTTTCCCACCTGCCTGCTCCATGGGGAGCTCTCCACCTGGACGTGGTGGCCCTTCCCAGAATGGCAGCTGGAATTTCAGAGCCAGCCATGGCAGTCACAGAGGTGATGGGCACGGTGGCCACCATCCAGGGGGTGGAAGTAGCCACAGCTGCCGTCCCAGGCCCTGGGGAACAGCTCCTGCTCGGCAGCTGCTCCACAGGAGGGAGCAGTTCCCATGAATTTCTCGGCAATTTCCATGAATTTCAAAAGCATTGAATCCTTTCAGCCCGGAGCCGCAGCTGTCTGTGTTTGAATGCAGGAAGGGAGAGTCAGGAATTCAAAAGCGTTTCATGGAGACTGAATTTGGGGCTGATTTTTTTTTTGTTTGTTTTTTTTTGGTTTTTTTTGGGTTTTTTTTTGTCTGCGCTCACCAATATATTTGGGTAATTGAGGAGAAGCCTAAAAGGTTCATAAACAGAAAAGATACAAATACTTCTTTCCTTCTTCAGCGCTCCAAAATCTTCTCTGTTTTGTCTGATCCCAGAGTTAAAGAGGACGTCTTCCTCAGAAAACCAGAACCCACCAGTTTTCTGCTGAACCTTCTCTTTCTTTCTGAGCATCTCTCCAGGCTCTCTGAATGGAAGGCACGGCAGTAATCGCTGATCTCTTTGCATGGCTGTGGTGAAATGAGGCTCTCTCAGCCCTCAGACCCCTGCAGAGAGCTCAGAGAAAAGCAGCAATACCGACAATTCCCTCACTCTTTGGCTCTCCCCAAATTAAGTCTATTCCACACAAAACCTGAGTTAATCCCAGGTAGACACCTGGGTGCCGTCCCTAGCTGGACTCCGAAGCCAGCCTGAGGTCGGACATGTAAATGTTCAGGTCATTGTAACCCAGACTTCAAAAATCAATCCGGAATTTCTGAGTTACGCATGGCCTGATTTCCCAAATTGTCCTGTCATGCTGGAGCTCAAATAGAATTTATTAACTTGATGAAAAAACTGCTGGTGCAGTTCTGCAACTTGTGCTTCTCACAAAGCCCAACCAGGCAACCAAACCAGCCCGTCTGTAGATCTTTTTTCCAGTGAAAAAAGTATCAAGGGATATAAAAAAAAAACAACAAACCAAAAAAAACCAATAAAGACCAATCCATACTCTGAGGAATGTATCACAAAAGTTTGGGTTTTTTTTCGGCTGAACAGAAACTTTTTTCAATGTGAAATGTGGTTTCTGTGAGAATTTGATTTTCCATGGAGATGTTTGGGATGCCAGCACTCATCCTGCTGCTGCTGCTGAAACCAAACCAGAACACTGCTTTGTGGGATCCCAAGCCAAACCATCCCTGTCCCCAGGTGAGGTGGGTGAAGCTCTTCTCCTCCTTCCTTTGGAGGATCCATGATGAGACTTTGAACCAACAGAGATTTTCTGTTTCTGCCTCACCTGCGCTCCAGAGGTGCCACCAGGGCTGTTTTTTTCCAATTTGCTGAAGCACCTGGAGTGCCACTTCTCACCCCCACCTTTTCCCCCAGTTTTTGTCATGGTTTAGCTTCTCAGCAGTGAGATTATGACTAAGCCTGATAAATGTGTGGAAACTTCGTAATTCTCCACCCACTTCCTCCAACTCTCCTGCTCTGAGTCATCCTCTGCTGAGCTTTTGACATTTATTTTGAGTTTCTTCATTGTCGTGTGGCTCCCATAACACCACACAGTGCTGAGGCACCAGAATCATCCAGGTACCACACGGGGGTTGGAACTGGATGAGTTTTAAGGTTTCTTCCAACCCAAACCATTTTATGAAATGGAGAAAGGGCTTCCCTTGGGAGGGAGAAGGCAGGTTTAGATTTCAGCCTGAAAAATAACGATTTCTGTGCACTGCTGTGCCTGTGCATTCCTCTTTAGGACCAAATGGGCCTGAGAGGAGGTTTTGGTATGGGAGCTTCAACAGCTTCTGGGAGTGAGTTTGTCACTTAAAGAATGTCCATAGAGGTGACCAGGAGCTGGCCACAAAAACAGATTTATTCTAAAAAAACAGATTTATTCTCCCAACTTACCTGGAAACATAATGGACAGAAGGTAGAAAATGGGAACCATAGACTCATGGAATATCCTGAGTTGGAGGGGATCCCCGAGGATCATCAAGTCCAAATTGCAGCCCTATCCAGACATCCCAACAATCCCACCCTGGGCCATCAGGAGTAGGATTTGCTGTGTGCACACCAGGAGAAAAACCTCTGCCAGCCCATGACCCTCCTCAGGGAGGTGAGGCATTATGTGTGCTAAATATGGGACCTTCCTCTCTCCCCACTTGCTGAGAGCTGTTCCAAAAGCCATGCTGGATTCCCAAAGGATTTGTGGCTGTGAGGATCCATCCCTGGATAAGCAGCTCCTCAGCAGTGGGAAATCAGGAATATTCCCAGTGCAGCCTGGCTTTCAGAGATGATGGGATATTCTTGGAAGAGGCCTGTGCATGTAGAGACAAAAGAGAGCGTCCTCTTGATCCATGAAATGACTCCCAGGCGTTATCAATCCAAGATAACCCGTGCTGCAGGGAGAAATGCTGGGCAGGGATATCCCCTGGAGAGGATGGAGTGAGGAAAAGGCTAAAGAGTTCCCAAAGAGAATCCCCTGGAGAGGATGGAGTGAGGAAAAGGCTAAAGAGTTCCCAAAGAGAATCCCCTGGAGACGATGGAGTGAGGAAAAGGCTAAAGTGTTCCCAAAGAGAATCCCCTGGAGAGGATGGAGTGAGGAAAAGGCTCAAGTGCTCCCAAAGACAGCTCCTCAGCAGGCTCAGGGCGGTCCCTGGAAATGGAGACCTCTCTCTCCATGGCTCAGGTTCATTGTCCACCAGGTTCAGGCAGAACAGCCCTGAGGTTGTGTTTGCTTCTCAGCCCACACCAGCTCCTGAACCACGAGCTCTGTGTCAATGGCACCTTCCATTCCGGGTGTTTCTGTGGCAATTGTAGCTGTGGCCTGCGTTTTCCTTCATTCAGGGCATTTTCCATCACGAATCCAGTTATTGGACAGTGTTTTTCCATGGACCCGGTGCCCCGTATCACAGGATTATGTGCTCTGACTCAGGTTTTTGCTATTGCTATTTTGATTTCTTTTCACCTTCAAAAGTGCAAGTGCTTAACTCTGCTGTACAGAGACCATTGAAGAGTGAGGGCAATTGTTGAAAATGCAAAAGAAGACACCTTAAAATAGCAGCAGTACTGTGGGGAACTTACCCACCTATTTTTTCCCCTAAAAATCTAAAATTCAAAGTGTGGTGATGGTATTAACATATACTGAACAGCTGAGGAGGGAGGCTGCATAAGAAGGCTGCTGTAGCACAAATGCATCGCTTGGAACACTTTTATTCCTACATTTTACAGTGATTTTCATGACTGGCAAGGTATTGTTTAAAATGCAGTTTGATTAAATTCAGTCAGAGGAGAAGCACTATATTAAATCTTTCAGAAAGCACTTTGTATCACACTGAGTTGCATCAGTAACACTTCGCTATGACTGCCACAAAAGCCAAGACTAAAATTGTTTAATTTTAGATGGTGTATGTTTACAGTCTATAATAAGATATCAAATGTTCTCTCTGCAAACAGTTGTCTTTATCACGAGAAAAAAGAAATCCTTTCAGACAGTATGTGAATCTCTGTGCTCTTCCTTTTCCACCTCAGATCTTGAAAACACAAAGAGTGCACTTAGTCATTAATCAGTGACAGGGACGATTCGACCAATGCAATTAACTGCACTTGTTCTATTAATAATCAAGCACGCCACAAATGCTGCTGCACTCAGGTGTTAATCAGGGCACCGTGTAGCTCTGCGTTGCTTCCCTCGAAGTGCGAGAGGAAATGCAGATTAATGGAAAATCAATGTGAGATATGGAAGTGTGACACGCACTTGTCAGTAAAATTCCTCTTTCTGGAAAAGACACGAAGATAATGCAGCTGTACAAAAGGCAACTCAATTTATCAGGCACTGTTACAGACCTGACTGGTTAATGAACCCAGAAATCCTTTAATATCAGCAACTGGTGAAATAATCGTGGCTGCTGCCTTGTGTTTCACAGTTATGCGCAGAAATGCACCTGGGTGATGAAGCAGCACCCAACTCCTCCAACAGCTCGCTTTTAATTCTCTAGCAGGTCCAGAGGCAGGCTCAGTGTGTGCTGTGGTGTCTCTGGTGTCCAGGGCTATCCTAAAATCCATCCTCTCTCTCCCAGATCTGCCCTGCCCAGCTGGGGAAGGTGTGGGAGCAGGGCACAGGGGGCTCTGCAGCACATCCACCAGCAAATTTAGCTCCCATGCACTGATGAGCCTGCTGCACTGAGCAGATTCTCCTGGTTTGCCATGAAAGTGGCAGCATTTCAATACCTGCTGAGGAGCCAGACCTTCAGCTCCTCTGGTGGCAGACTCACTGGAAGTGAATTTCCCAGTTGCACACCAACTTTTTTTCCTGCTTTTAGTGAAACAACCCATCCAAACTCTCCCAGAGCTCTGTTAATGTGGCCAGTGTGTAACAGCAGTGAGGAAGCTGAGCCCTGGAACTCTGTGCTCCTTCATAATGAACGTTGTCATTCCCACCATGGAGGGGACAGGAGGGGACAAGGACGTGGCCTGGTGTCTGCCAGGCTGGCAGGTTGATTTTGGCTTCTCATGAAAGGAGGAGGGACCTTCAATCATTTAGGATCAGGCATGATTTACTGGGTAATTTCAGGGTTTCATGGAAGCAAGTGTCGAGCAAAGTACATACCTCAACGCCATCAATCCATTAATTGGAGCCCTCCTCTTCTCCCTCCCCAAATTAACCCGCTAATTTCAGTGTTAATTAAACTATCAGTCAAATCAGATAACAACAGTCTTCCGCAGCGATAGTTCAACATCTACCTCCCTATTTATCTATTTGTCTTGCTGCAAGAAACATGCTGGGATACCACTGGCACCACCACCGAGCCCCAGGGATTGGAGTCCTTATCAGGGTCAAGGAGCTCAATTTCTGGAGGAGCTCAATTTCTGGAGGAGCTCATCCCCTTGTTCCTGTGTGCTGTCACACTGATGAGAATGATTCATGTTTGTAGGCTCGTGCCACACAAACGTGTTTGTTCAGCTGGCAGAGGGCAGGGTTAGATAAATATTGGGCAGGAATTGTTCCCTGGGAGGGTGGGGACAGGGTGCCCAGAGAAGCTGGGGCTTCCCCTGGATCTCTGGAAGTGTGCAAGACCAGGTTGGACATTGGGGCTTGGAGCAGCCTGGAACAGTGGAANTCATTTAGGATCAGGCATGATTTACTGGGTAATTTCAGGGTTTCATGGAAGCAAGTGTCGAGCAAAGTACATACCTCAACGCCATCAATCCATTAATTGGAGCCCTCCTCTTCTCCCTCCCCAAATTAACCCGCTAATTTCAGTGTTAATTAAACTATCAGTCAAATCAGATAACAACAGTCTTCCGCAGAGATAGTTCAACATCTACCTCCCTATTTATCTATTTATCTTGCTGCAAGAAACATGCTGGGATACCACTGGCACCACCACCGAGCCCCAGGGATTGGAGTCCTTATCAGGGTCAAGGAGCTCAATTTCTGGAGGAGCTCAATTTCTGGAGGAGCTCATCCCCTTGTTCCTGTGTGCTGTCACACTGATGAGAATGATTCATGTTTGTAGGCTCGTGCCACACAAACGTGTTTGTTCAGCTGGCAGAGGGCAGGGTCAGATAAATATTGGGCAGGAATTGTTCCCTGGGAGGGTGGGCACAGGGTGCCCAGAGAAGCTGGGGCTTCCCCTGGATCTCTGGAAGTGTGCAAGACCAGGTTGGACATTGGGGCTTGGAGCAGCCTGGAACAGTGGAAGATGTCCCTGCCATGGCAGGGGTGGCACTGGATGAGCTCTGAGGTCTCTTCCACCCCACTCTCCTCTGTCATCCTGTGATCCTATAAAAAGTTCTGATCCCAAGGCATTGTGCTGTTTAAAGTCAATTCCTCGGGATGCAGGAAGCTTCTCTTCAGGCAGCTTCAGGGCTGTGACCCAGCAGCAGAGGGGAGCTGCAGCACGGTGTGACACGGGGAAAGCAGCATTATTACACCCTTGAAATCCCAGAAGAGTCGTGGCCACCCCTGAAGGACACAGATTTGGCACTTGTGGCTCCCCCAGCCCATGGCCCTGGGGGAGTTACTCACACAACTGAACGGCTGAGCAAGGTCACAAGGTAGGACCTGACCTTTACAAAACCACCTCATCCTACACTGCACTTGTCCTGAGCTGAAATGATGAAGTGCCAATTTGTACCATAACATCATCCATTAATTCCTGCCTCTGAAGGACTTTGCTCCATTTACTACGTTTTCTCCATTTTTCCCTAACACTTTTACTATCTTGGAACTATTTATCCAGAGAGAAAAACATTACTTTGGCCTTTTAGATCACATTTAACTAACTTTTATTTTGGTAATCTATTTTAGATGTTTGCATTAAAAAAAAAAACAAAAACAACAAAAGACATTTCCTCCTTTATAGCCTATTATAGTCTAATGATTTCAGGGAAATATCAAATTAAAAAGCTGACAAAAACATATATAGAACCTGGCAATCCCCTCTGGAGTTTTAAAGCTTATGATCACACGGAGCTTGCCAGAGAAGTTTTTATCTCCCCCAAATCACTGAGCCATTACAAAGCATCCTGTGATTATGTAATTAGGTGATACATCATCTGTATTAAAAATGCTTCTGAAAATTTGTGTTACCTGTGAGCTGCATATGAACAGGGGCCTGTTTTCAGCTGTGGCATCGAGGCCGCTTTAGTGAGCGATGTAATTTCTTCTACTCATGTATACATATTTATTTCTCTCTTTATTCTCTCACTTTCGCTGTCCATGGTCATAAACACAGAGGGAAAAAATATGATCTATGTAATAAAATGTAAATTTGCTCTGAGGCCAAACAATGGAGAAATGTTTCACAGTCCTTGGCTCTTGAATCAAATAAAATAAAAGGATAGAAGGAAATTGATATTGGGTTTCTCGGTGCAGCACATTTCATTCGCCCCTGGGAAATCTGTAGGGAAGCAAACCATGACCATGAACTTGGGCAGGTGAGTGGCTCAGACATGGCAACCAGGAAGTCTAAAACCAGTTCAACACATCCAGTTACCCCCAGAACTAAAGGTCTGAAGGGAAAAGGGATGAGAGAGGGATTGAGGGATGTGGGGATCCTTTAGTCCCTGCTAACTGTCCACCCTGCCAGTCCTCTTGGGTGTGATGGCTGAAGAGTTCCATGATGGGACTGTGGGGTCTCCATGGTCACTCCTTCCCTGCTCCACCTTCTCCCCCTCATCCAATAAACCATTTCCTACCTGCTGTTTGAGCCAAATCGGCTCAGATTGGCCAAAATCCATTTTGGAGAGCACATGGAGGTATTTTGGCCAGGACACGAAGAGACAATGCCCCTTGGCCAAAAATACTCCCATCCATGTCGGAGTTCAGCCTCCATCCTGGAGGAGTTTTGCCAAACGAGCAGAGTTTTCAGGCAAAAAGAAGCAAGACAGACGTAGCTATAAACGTTGTTTTGTTTCCTTGGAGGCAACCTTTGGACTGCATTGATTTTCCTCTTATTTAATACTCAGGCAACTTCCTACTTTTCTGCGCAGCAGTATTCCCTGGTTATTCCAGCGCCCCTTCCCCACAGAGGCACAAAACCGGAGATGTGGCACGCACACACCTGCACTTCAGGCCTAACAGCAAGCTCACTCATTCTGCACATTTTGCTTCCTTCCATTTTTCACTTGGTCCGTAGGAAAGTGGCAAGATTGCTGGATTTGTAATACACTGCCATCCGGAATCGGAGAAAAAAAAAAAATCAGGTAAAGGAAGAAATCACTCTGCTGGGCAATCTTGCCCTAAAATAAGGGTGGGGAGAAGGGAAAGAGACAATTAAAAGCAAGTGTCCTCCTTTTATCTGATCCCTGCTGTTCTTTTTAGAGCCAAGCAGCCAGCAAAGTTCCCTCTGATGCTTTTAAAGAAGCCAGGAAAAATCATGTTGGCTCTCAAGGAAATCCTGTTTTTCCTTTGAGTCCTCCTTGTCCCCTCCTCAAAACAAGGCAGTGAAGGGGGCAGAAGTTCCTGGTGGGGCCAGGGGAAGGTGATCCCACAGCAAGGGCATTCAATTCTGTGGCATCAGGATTTGTTTCCTAAACATCAGGGATTTTTTTCCCTTGTAGGGTGCCCTCGTGCAGGGGTATCCATAGAAAATGAGGGTCTTTTTTTGCCCCAAAATAGCTTTGGGGTCGCACTCAGAGCAGAATACTCTGAACTGAACCAGCCTGAGAGCTTCTGCTGACCCCTCAAGGCCACAGCTCAAGCTGGGGATGTTTGTCATGCCTGGCATCAAGGAAAGAGTGGTCTGTGGCTTCTTGAAGCCTCCATTTGACCCAGGTGTCAAATCAACCCCTTGCACTATTGAATGGTGAATAATAAAGAAAACCTCACAGTGGAGAGGAAAAAAACAATACCCAAGCTGAAGCTGCCTTGTATGAAATATTCATTGAACAACAACGAGTAGCAAGTGGATTAATAAACCAAGCCACAAAAAATTTAAAAAAATGAATTTGTTTAAATTTTGGACAGTTTTCAGGCAATTAAAAGGGAAAAATTTTATAAAACAAACGGGTTGTCTCAGGCTCTCCAGCCAAAGCAGGGAGGTCCTGTAGTAATGTTTTTATATTCCTTTTCAAGAAACTTTACAACACTCGTGTGCTCCTCCTGCTGCAGCTCACTACAGCTACCCTCAACGTGCAGAGCAAGATCTTCTCCCTGTTATTGAGCCATGATTCCTCACAGCTGCTGGAAAACAGCTCCTGGCTGTGTGTGGTGTAGCTTACACCCTTCTGCCATTAAAATATATTTAGTGCAATAACTTTAATTAATAGAGAAACGTCACCAGGTTGGATAACTCAGCTTCACCTTTTTGCCCCTGTGAGCAGGAGTTGGTAACACAAAACCACGGCCTTTCTCTTGGGAGTCGTAGATGATTTTTTTTGTCTGTTGGCACCTTCACAAATGACTCAAAGAAAGTTTGTGGCTCATTTTGCATCTGGCAATTTCCTGCCTGGCACATGTGGGAGGTAAAACCATGTGAACATCACATCATCACAGGGAAAGAGAAGGTGAATCTGGCTCTGTAAAGGTGCTATTCCACACCTCCACAGTCATCTGTTGTGCGTTTTATTTAATTTTCAGTTATTTTTGCCCACCCACCCAGATCCAGGACCCCTAACTTCTGAAATTATATTGATGGGAAACAGAAGACCTCTATTTCACATCCAAAGCGAGTTTCCCGTGGGAAATAAAGATCTTGTCTGCTTTTCTTTCAGCTGTATCAGCTGATCTAATAAAAAGCAGTCTCTTTGCTGAACCTGCTGTGCCTCTGTCCTCAGAGCATTCCAGCTGCTGATAGCACAGTGATTGCCCCAATAAAACATGACACTGATGATTAAGCAGCCAACTTAACCCAGGCTGCAGCTGGAGGCAGCTGCACACTGTGCAGGGCCTCCAGATCAGTGGGGTCAGGGCTGTGGGTGCCAGGCACAGCCCCTGACCATTCCTGACCACAGGATCACTGAGGCTGGAAAAGTCCTGCAGGGTCAAGAACAAGCTGTGCCCCATCCCTGCCTTGTCCAGAGCGCTGAGTGCCACCTCCAGCCCTTCCTTGGACACCTCCAGGGATGGGCACTCCAAACCTCCCTGGGCACTTCCAAGCCCTGACCATCCTTTCCATGGAGGAATTCCCGCTGGTGTCCAACCTGAGCCTCCCCTGGGCAGCCCCTGCCAAGGCCTGAGCACCATTTCCATGGAGGAATTCCTGCTGGTGTTCAATCTGAGCCTCCTCTGGGCAGTTCCAAAGCCTGGCCACCCTTTCCATGGAGAAATTCCTGCTGGTGTTCAATCTGAGCCTCCCCTGGGCAGTTCCAAGGCCTGAACACCCTTTCCATGAGGAAATTCCTGCTGCTGTCCACCCTGAACCTCCCCTGGTCCAGCCTGAGGCCGTTCCCTCTCCTCCTGTCCCTGTTCCCTGGGAGCAGAGCCAAATCCCCCGGCTGTCTCCTCCTGGCAGGGAGTTGTGCAGAGCCAGAAATTCCCCCTGAGCCTCCTTTTCTGCAGGCTGAGCCCCTTCCCCACCTCATATCTGACCTCGTATCTTGGTGCCTTGAGAGGCTACTCAGAACAGAGGCTAGGCAGGGTTAAAGGAATGAATGGGTATTTATTAAAAGGCCACACCTTGGGGTTATTTATTAAAAGGATATTCATTTATTAAAAGGATACACCTTGAGCAGTACAAGGCTACACTGACATCCAGTTGAGGCTGCACCCAAGATGGATGACGGGTCATGAGTTTCCACACTTTTATGTTTTGGCCATTTCCATATTGGGGTTAATTGTCCAATTACAGCTTCAAGTTATGAAGTCCCATCCTCCCAGATTGCAATTTTTGGGCTTGAAGATACAACGATGTCCTTGGCTCTGGGGCTGGAAAAGAATTGTTTTCGCCTGACTAAACCATGAAGAGAACTTGCTAACAACACTTTATATAAAGTTCAGAGTTATATAGTGATGTAGTACTGAATCTGGAAAATATGAAAGCTAAAACTTGAGGCATCACTCTCACCTTGGCAGGTCCACGGCACCTGAGTCGGGGCTGCAGCTGCTACCTCAGCATTTCACTGTCATGTTCTGAGGGCCTCTGAAGAGCTCTCCATCCCAAGGTGATCCCCCAGATCCCAGGAGGGCACAAAAACCCACTGCCACCCCAGCAGCATCAGACCATGACGGGGTTCCATCGAGTGCTGGCATTTATGAGCCGCAGAGAAGTGGAGGGGAAAAAAAAGCACTCACTGAGTGCAGGATGATGAGTCTCCTGCTCTTGAGGAAAATTGTTTTACTCAAGACTTTATGTTTCAGCAGAGCTCTTTTTGCTCTGATTTTAAAGTTATAGATTAATCTCTCTGATTTAGGCAGAAAATAAGCCATTAGTTTAGCCAGCTTTAACAAATGTCTCTGATGGAAGCGTTTTCAAATATACTCTCATTTCCCACGTATTTCCACTTATCAGGGCTATAAAAGTTAGTTTGTGTATGGCATTGCTGAAGCACATTTAGACAAAAAAACATAAAGACGGATTTTATTTTCAGCATAAAGGATTTAGCTATGGTTCAGTTGTCAAAATTGCTCGACTGAAACTAATTTAAAAAGGGAAACTGTATTTTTGATTAATCAGAAATTTCCACAAAGAACATCTGCTTTCTGTAGGAAATGTTGACATGGTAAAGGAACAAATTCCGGGAGCACAGTCCAGCCCATACAGAAACATATTTCAAGCTCCTGAATTTCAGAATCTTTCAGTTTTGCATCTTTTAGCTGGAATGAAATTCTCAAACAATTCTGCCTCTGTTCAAGTTCATTAAAGGGAATTAGGAGTTACCTGAGCAGCGCTGAGTGTCCTGAAAGAAACCTGTAGAGTTCTTCTCTTGATGGTGCAGAGGAGGGCAGGATGCTCTTGGTCTCTCCCCAGCTTCCTCCATGTCACCTGAGGTGGGCGGAGAAGGAGAGAAGGAGAAGGAGAAGGAGAAGGAGAAGGAGAAGGAGAAGGAGAAGGAGAAGGAGAAGGAGAAGGAGAAGGAGAAGGAGAAGGAGAAGGAGAAGGAGAAGGAGAAGGAGAAGGAGAAGGAGAAGGAGAAGGAGAAGGAGAAGGAGGCTGCTGTAATCTGCAGTTCACATAAAATGTGGAGCTGCTTGTAGGAGCTGGATCAATAATCTGATTTATTGTTCCCTGGATCTGAGGAGTCCCCACAGAACTGGTGAAATGTAAACCTCACCCTGAGGAAAAAATCAGGTGTTCTTCTGCTTTTGTGTCTGAGACTCTTTTTGCAGTTAAAAAAAGAAAATATCATTAATAAAGATTTTTTCTGCCTACTTTATCTGATACAAACTGTCCATAAAAGATGGTAGAAGTAACACCACATTCTTTTGTAAGTCACATGTTAGAGATTCACCATCTGAGCACTCCTTCTGCTTCTATTCTCATTTATTTTGTTCAGAGCTTCCAGTGAACCATGTGGGCTGAGACATTATGGCTTTTCAATAGCTCACTAAATATATTTAGAATGCTTAATTGAAGCTTAACCTTTACTTTGTTCAATAAATGTATTCTCCATCTAACGGCTCCAAACAAGAAAATAACTTTGTTGAGGTTTCACATTTTGTCAGCATTGTTTCCCTCTAAAGATAGAGAAAATGAAGCCTCTACAATAAATTGATGGAACCGGGAATCAACAGAGGAAAAAATAATTTTGATGATTTCTTCTTTGCACTGCAATTATATCCAGTACTCTTGACAATGAAATAAACAAATAGTACAAATGAAGCCATTAATTTCCTTTCTATCCACACAATTTTAATTAGAATCATTTAATTAGTCTTGGCTACAGTTTCTCAAGAAGATTGCACAACACACATTTAAGCTACTCTCCTGCACAAAGATGTATTTATCATTGTTTATTAAGTACAACAAATAGCTACAGCAGTTTTAGGTAGGCCATGATAAATGCTGTCGTCAAAAACAATTCTTTATCATCAAGTTTATTTGAAAGCAAAGTTCTCTCCATGTTCATTAGTTATTAAGCTTTTGCTATTTTAATTGTTATAATAAATATAATGACATATTTAATATATTAACTAACTTTTTATGACGTGTCATTTTTTGTAGCTGGCAATAAATGTCCCTACGCCTTGAAATAAATTTTCCTTGTTTGGTTTGCCAGGGGTTTTATTCTAGAAAAACAACCTGAACATGAAATCCCAGAAAATTGCTCTGAAAGGACTTTGAGTTCTTCTTCAGAGGTCACCCGATTTATCCCTTCTCCCTCCTCCCCACTGTTGGTGGTGTTTGGTGTAGAATTGGTTCTAAGATTCTCCAGCTCTCAAAGTTTCAAAGGCTCCATGGATTCCTCCAGTGGTTCACTCATTTCATACTGAGAAAAAACTTCCCTTGTCCTACCCAAATATTCCTTCCAGATGAAGTTAATGATTCCATGTGGCAGATCTGGAGAAGACATCCATCCTTCCCTAACACAGACCCTGTTTCCGTGTCTCCTTTTGGTCCTCTCCAAACTCTGCTGAGTGTTTCGTTTTTTGGCTCTTCCTCTCAAGGTCAGGTGTGTCAGGTTTTGCAGCTTCTTCAAAACTCAATAATTCTCGTGGAAATCTCATTAGGACAGGAAATCATAACTCTGGCAGGAATAATAAACCACGAAATTATTTCCACATTTTGGCATTGTTGGGTTCATGCTTGATCATCTCAGAGTGCTTTTCCAACCTTAGTGATTCTGTGATTCTGTGATTTTAGAACTGAGCCATTGTCATAACGGAGAAAATGTGGAAGGAATCAAATTTTTTTTTTCTGTTGTCAGTTACAAGTAGAACTGGAAGAACAGTCACAACAAAGAGCTTGTCAGCTGAAATCTTGTCTTTCATTCTTCGCATGAACTGCCCAAAAACCTGACGGTTTTCTCGGCTGGGATTTCTACTTAATGCTATTGAGTGAAAACTTTTAGTTAATATCTCCTGGCGTCTACCTCACTTCCAGGCACTGTTCCCAAGTCCTCATTAGTCAGGTTTCCAACGCCCTCACTGGATATCTGAGCCAAAGAAAGCCAGATCGTACAAATAAGCTGGTGAAGGTGTGAGTGTCGCTGTAACCCACGGAGAGCCACCCAGCCCTGAGAAGATGAGAGCAGAGTTCCACTCAGGGCTTGGAGTTTTCACAGAATATTTAACTGATGAATTGCATCCAAAAATTTGGGTTCTTAAAGCAGTACTTTACTACAATCATGGAGTGGCTTGGGTTGGAAAAAATCTCAAAGCCCACCCAGTGCCACCCCTGCCATGGCAGGAACATCTCCCACTGTCCCAGGCTGCTCCAAACCCCAGTGTCCAACCTGGCCTTGGGCATTTCCAGGGGTCCAGGGGCAGCCACAGCTGCTCTGGGCACCCTGTGCCAGGGCCTCAAAGGGAGGATTTTCTTCCCAATATCTAAAAAAATGAAGAATTCCTCTTTTTGAACACGTTCTTCGATATTTTCTTTTCCTGCCCTATAGGTTTCATGCCATCATTGTAGGATAATCGTGGTGGTGTGCAGTGCACGATGATCACATCAGATGGTCCAAACATTTTTTTGAATGAATCAACACTTGATGATCATAGGTCCCAGAGAGAGAAAAATTTGTACAGGGATGTAGGAAGAGAAAAATTTCAGATTGCCTAGTGAAAATTTGAAGTGAGAAGTAGCATTTTTGAAGAAGTTGCTAAGCTGATTTGTTAACCAGGGGCAAAACTTGCCTTCTGTGGAAGGTATAAAATGAAATCAGATATTAAATATAGAAAAAACACCTCAGCATATAAACAGGAATAAGTGGAAGGACTTTAGAACTACAGTAAGCTGAAAAGAAAGCTTAATTCTCAGGAAAAGTCCACTCATAACTGTTGAGGAAAATCAGACACAATTATAAGGGGTTTTTGTACAAAAGAAACCTCAGCAGTGTTCTGGGTTTATCACTTCACAATAGTGGTGATAAGGTTGTTAATAACAATGCAGGGAAAGGAGAACTGCTTCATAAATATTCACATCTCCTACTTTCCAAAGAAATACGAGGATGGAGTATTTAGGAGTCTGCCATTAACTACTGGGGATGTTAAAAACCACATACAAATACAAATATTTTAAAACTGACAGCCCTGATACATCTACAAAGGGTGATCCCTGTAGCCAGGTGAGGTTATCCTAGGAGAATGTTGATTTTTAATACCTGATTGATCCTAGAGAAATTCCAGGATTGTTGGAACATTGATGCTGTGGCAGTGCTCCAGATCCACAGCCAGAAGAACCTTGGCACCTCTAAACGACTTCCCCTGATCTCAGTCCTGGGCAAATTATGGGATTAAAGCTGATACAAGATTCAAGAAGAAGAACTGAAGATGGGAACGTGATTGTCACTCCACGTGATCCCATGAAAGGGTCCTGTCAAACAAACAACCCCAATTTTATTTCACTGATAACATCACCAGCATGGCTTCTGTGCCACTCTGACTTTTGTAGGGTATCTGACTCAGCCTTGGGAATATTCTGATTAAAAATGAGAATTGCTCAATAGCAATAAAACAGAGGTTAAATCTATTAAAAATGGGCAAGCTAATGGATCTGAAATGGAGTCATCAGAGGGGAATCATAATTAAGTGCAGAGCTGGGATTCTGCTGGTATCTGCTTACTGCTATTAATCATTTTCAGTAATGATTGGCTGGTGAAAGTTTCAGATGACACGAAGATTGATGTGCAGGTAAATAATCATGAGAGCAGAGAAATAATAAAGAGCATTCTGGATGTCTCCTCTTCCTCAGAACAAGAATGTTTAATACACTCAGGGTCAAAGATGCATTTAGAAGACAAGAATGAGGCCATATCTGCTAAATTTGGGTTGGTACCTGGCAAGTCATCCCAAGGAAAATGATTTAGCTTTCCACACAATAAAGGAGGAACAGCTCTGAGAGGATGCACCAGCAGAAAGGATCCAAGTTCCTGACAGCAGAGGGGATGTAAATCCATGCTGGTTTCACTGGAGGTATTCCAGTGCTAGTGGAAAGAATTTGGGGGAAAAAAACCCCACAAATTCCTCAGGGGAGGAAACTTATTTTCTGTGGGAAATCAAGGGTTTGGTTCCTATTAAAAGGGGGCTCCCTTAAAAGGGCATTGAAGAACCTTCAGAACCCACCAGGAGCTGTTCCCCATTTTCAGGGCAGGCTCCTGCACCAGGCCACCTCACAAGGGAGAATTCTACTGGATACTGGGAAGATCCTTAATGGAAAAGGCATCAAAGCGGGAGCTGAAGCAAGATAAATTCAAACAAGAGGTAAGGATGGAAGAAGAAGATTTTAAGAATGAAAATTCTTTCTTTTTTGGGAAAAACTGGAAGGGTTGTCCTTCACCAACTGCTGAGGTTTTCAGAGGCCTTTTGGAAATGACTCTTTGACCAGTGAGACAAACCACAAGGATTATTTTAGGGGAACTTTGGGTGCAATATTTATACTTAGAAAGATGCCAAAACTCTCTGAAGCAAATCTCTATGAATCTACATTAATTACTCCAGTTGTGGTATCACTGTAAACAGTTGCAGCCAACAATTCCAAACATATTTAAAGGCTCGTTGTGTTGATTCATGTACAAACAGATATGAAAAGCTGGGACAATGATCCAAAAGCAATGGAATTTGGGTTTAAAAGTCTCAAAAGATGCAGCCTTACCAATTGCTGTTCCACTTGAGGAAGTTTTCCCGGATTTTTTTTCTAATTTTCTGCTTCTTATTATTCAATTTATGACTCTCAAATGATGATGTCTCCTTTCTGTTCCCTATTCCGTAACTATCCACATGCTTGTCTATATTTCTCTATCTGCAAATCCACTTTTTTTCATGAATCAGTGTATTTTAATGAGTCTACATTATATGTATATGTATAAAAATATATAATATTTACATATATATTCTGAATGAAACCATGCCAGGAAGAAATTCTTCTTATCACCTCTGTGATGTTTGTCTACTTTCTGTCATAAACTCTACAGCCATTTTTTACTACAAAAGCACATCTGCATTTCCATGTCATTGATTCTGGAGTTTTTTAGGTTGAAAATATTAGGTAGTAGAATCAAATTCAATGAGCTGCTGGTGAAACTTATAAAACTCTTTGCAACTTAATAAATATTTTTTTTTATCATTGCATGTAATCAATCACCTTTTAATCCACGCCAGAGGAGATAATATTTCTATTCAAAACAAGTGGAGTGAATGCTCAAAATAAGATTTTTCATGGAAAAAATCAAGTGTTTTGCTAATATCAAAATGTATCCTTCACACACTTCTCTTTTATCTGACGTGCAAGTAAATATGAATACTAACAAAAAAATTCAAGCTCATCTAACAAGCATCTGTATTCATCTGCTTCCTTCTCGTTGTTCAGGTATTGATAATTAATTAGTTACAGCCTCATCTCATGTTCATGCAGACTTTTAAGAACACTTGACATGAACTTCCAACAATAGAGCAGCCTTGAATTCATTCGTGGCTTTAAGAACAATGATAACAGAGCACGAGATCTCAGTCTCTACTCTCATTAATATGAGGAGTAGCTTTTCCTCACCAAAAAGCTTTGCTGGAGCTCCTCACATGAGTGAAAATACACTTGAACAAGAGCCTGCAGCAGCTGCTTGAACTACTTAAATAAAAACAGCTTTTGTGGAGAGCAGGAACAATTCAGTGTGAATTATGAATGACAGTGGACTTCAGAATCTGTTCTCTGTCTGAAAATACAAATATCACTTGTAGGACACCCATTTTTTTTCCCCCTTAGCTACTGTAGCATCAAATAAGTGCTGCTATATGTCTTGATTTACCAACTAAAGTTAAGTGTCAGATTTTAGGCAAATAAAAATGATTAAAATATGACAACTGGCAAATTGTGCTAACACCTGGTAACAAATCATTGCTGACAGTTCAATAGCGAACTTCTTAAAGCACAGCTATTAATATTATAAACAGTGCAATGCAAAAAATTGTGGGACTTGACTAACATGCTCAGTTTATCTTAATGTGGAAAAATGTCATGCCTTGTTCCTTGGGATTGAAGAAAATTGGAGCTGAATAATTGCAAACATGCAAATACTTCTAAGTAACATCAGTGTAGCTGTTCAAAACCAGCTGAATATGAAATTTTCAATGTAGGATGATGTTCAGATTATTCTTGGTGCCATTAATTCAATTAATATTCCATTTATGGTGGAAGATTTTCAAATGTGTGAATATTTAGGTGGCTTTTGATATTGATGTCACCAAATTCTTTGTGATCTGGTATAAATCAGGATCACTTACGTTTGGGAGACCTCTGAGATCATGGAGTCCAACCTTTAAATGATCATTACCTTGCCAGCACCAAGTCTGGACAACTTGGATTGTTTGGAATAAGAGTGACCCATCCCACCACAGCAGGTTTTGCAAGATCACACTCCTCACTCACATCCCAAGGGAGTCTTTCCAGATGGGTCCATCATTTTTAATAAAATAAATCACTTTTAAATCCATTAATTATCTCCTTTGTTTGCCTGATAATGGCACAGCACTAGAGTGTTTAATGAACCTTCAAAGGATTTCAAACCACGGATTTTGTGATTTTTGGGTAATTACTTAGCAAGGCAATTTAAAGACAATGGAAATGTGTCTGCAGACATCAAGGTTCATCCTGCAGCTCACAAAGGACTGAAGTACTTTCTGCTCATCCACCTTTCTCTCTAACCTATTTCCTGGACTCTTAAACTGAACTTTAGCTCAGCATAAAATTCAGCAGAATCGACTCTGTCCCGAATGTTATGAAGGATGGATGAGGTACCATCCATGCATCTATCCCATCCCTTGACATATGAGGAGAATCTTCAGCTGAGTATTAAAATGTGAAAATACGTGAGCTAGAACCACATAATCTCCCTGCATGATGGAGGAGACTGATTAATGTAACATTAATGTGCTTTCAAAGACCTCATCAGGCAGAAATCTCACAATTTCACAAATGAATTTCATATTATTTTTTACTTTTCATGGTGCCTTTCTGGTTTTATTTCACCGAGTTGCAGTGGAATAATTATTGCTGTATTATACATGTGGCTGTGCACAGTTTGAGGAACTAAAAATAAACGATGGCTTTACTGATACATTTTTTGACTGATACATTTTTTGACTTTGTCATAGATAATTTATGGAATAATTTTACACTTCTGCAACACCCAGCTCACAATTCACATTCCAATCCATGAGGTGTCATTTGCAATTTGCGATGGGTTCTTAATGAAATTCCTTGGATCTTACCTTCTAAATGTTTCATTTTATGCTTGGGCAGAAGAGAGAAAGTGTGTTCATATACATTTATACATTGTAAATGGAAATAAAGCTATGATCTGGCTCATCTTTCTAATCTATTTATCCTCCCAACTCCCCCCGGTGCTACGAGGAATATTATCCTCTGCATTACACGGGAAGGGAAGGGAGAAACAAGGAGCTGGTGGGACTTGTTCAAGGTCACAACATGGGAAGTAGGGAGCTGAATCCACATGGAGTCATGGAATATCTTGGGCTGGAGAAGACCCACAGGGATCATCCCAACCCCTGGCCCTGCAGAGACACACCAGATCCCACCCTGGGCATCCCTGAGGTGGTGCCCATGTGCTCCTGGAGTGATGGAATTTCCATTCCGTAAATCCCCTAATTAGGGGTCTTTTCCTCTCAAGGTCCTGTACCAGGGTTTAAAAGATGAGCAGAACCTGCAGCTCCGGTCCTCAAAGGTGTTTATTCCATTTCTTATCTCAAGGCCTGACAGNTCCAGCACTGGAGCTCTGGCAGCCCCGGGGCCGTGTTCATTCCCTGGGGAGCCTGAGCAATGCCAGCACCCTCTGGGGGAAGAACTTTTNTTTAATGTGTACTGTATTTACAGTTTCGTACCAATTAACTACTGCCTACTCTAGACACTCAATTTCTACACCAAATCCATTCTACCGATGTCTCTGTGCCACCGTCACAGCAGAAGATGGAGTAGAAGAAGAAGAAGAAGAAGAAGAAGAAGAAGAAGAAGAAGAAGAAGAAGAAGAAGAAGAAGAAGAAGAGACACCACCCAAAATTCTCCATCTTGCTTTTATCTCCTTCCATACTAAAAACCCAAAAGTACAAATTTTCACCCTGTGACAAACTAAACTGCTATTTATTTCAAATCTTTGTTGTTTTCAATTCATCTACAAGTGTTGGAAGTTTTTCCCATGGACTAAGGTCAAAGGCAATGCTTTCCTGGGGTGCCAGCCAGGGTCTCAGACCCCCCAGGGTAGTTCGAGGGGTTTTCCACGTGCCCTGGACTCCAGCACTGGAGCTCTGGCAGCCCCGGGGCCGTGTTCATTCCCTGGGGAGCCTGAGCAATGCCAGCACCCTCTGGGGGAAGAACTTTTCCTGATCTCCAGCCTAAACCCCCCTGGAAACAGTTAATTCCCATCATTCTGGAGGCTGCAAGGAGAGACACAGCCCCATCATCCCCATCACCCCAGCCCAGCTCCAGGCATTCTCCAGCTTTGAGCCTCACACCCTCTCTGCTCTGCTGGTTCTTCACTTGCTCATCCTCCTTCCCCCTCCAATTTAAATGAACTCATTAACTCACAGGACTTAAATTGATGCTGAAGCTTAGTTAAATTCAGTATAAGTCACCTGGAGGAGCAGTGACCAAAAAAAAAAACATGTTGTGATCACAACAGATAAAGGCTGAACACGTGGTCCCTTGGAGACACCACAGCCAGAGCAAGATTCTGGGTTCCTCAGATAAAGCCAAAGGAGGAATTTTAATTACTGACAGATTATTCTACTCTTTCAGTGCTCTGTCCCTTTGTGTTGGCTACTGCCCAGGAAAGACGCTGATAAATTGGAATGGGATCAGATATGTACCAGTGAACGATGAAAGGATTGGAAACATGCCTTCGAGGGCAGAGACAGGGAGCTAATTGAGCTGTTGTGTTTTTTCCTTGGTAAAGCAAAGATCAAGGGCTAAACTTAGTCTGGAGAAGAGAAATTCTAAATAACACACTGCCAGTCCAGCCAGAGTGTTCCCAGGCAAAATAGCCGGAAGTTCAAGCTAAATATTCAGGATTTACAATTATTTTTTATTACAATTTTCAAGGGGCTGTAGGTTCTCCATCCCTAGAAGTTCAGACATGTCAGATCTCCATAATAACCTCTGACAAAGAGTTTTTCCTTTTAAGAGTCTTACTTCATTTTGGAACGCGTTGTGTACAGAAGGCATCAAAGAAAATAAATTACAAAATTCACCGTGTGTCAAAATTATGAATGCAAATTAATGAATTGGAATTTGTTCAGTGTAATTACAGAACAACTTAATTTTTTTTTTTTTTTTACCCCACCTGGGAATGCAAAAAACAACAATTAATATGGAAGTGAACATATTTCCAGGTTCCCTGCCATCTGCATTACAGGTGTCTCCTCCAGCACACATCCAGCTCAAACAGCTGTTGCAGCAAATCCAGTGGGATGTTTTCCAGGCTTCTCCAGGGATTTACCTGTGCTCAGAGCACGGGGAGCTGTGGGGAGGGTTGGCAGTGAAGGGAGCACTTTTCCCTTGTTACTGATTTGCAGCTCTCGTTTGAACCACACAAACCCTCTCTCCTTCCAGAGTTTGGTTGGTTTTGAATGATTTGATGGCTTTAAATGAAAATAAAGTAGGGTTAGGTGGGATGTTGGGAAGAAATTCCCCTGTGAGGGTGGGCAGGCCCTGGCACAGGGTGCCCAGAGCTGCTGGGGCTGCCCCTGGATCCCTGGAGGCGTCCAAGCCCAGGTGGGACATTGTGTTGCCCGATTCAGCCTTCTGAGAAAATTGTTTTTCTTTTCTGTACCAAGAGTTCCCACACTTTTAAGTATCAACAAATGGTTTGTTTTCATATTTTCATGGAGGAGGAGAGAGCTGACAGACTGTTGGTCTGACCGGTGTGTTGGAGGGGTGGCAGCTTCACCCTCCAATCCACTGTCACTTTTGGAATTCTATAAAATGTCAAAAATATAAATAAGGTTCCTTCTTTTCCAGCACGACTCAGCGTGTGGGAGCAATTCTTTCCTGTCTCCAATTCCCACAAACATTGGGGCTTGGAGCAGCCTGGGACAGTGGGAGGTGTCCCTGCCATGGATGGGTGTGGGACTGGATGGGATTTAAGGCCTGATTTGGATGATTCTGTGATCCTGTTTGGGTTTGGGTGATTTAGGCGCCTCTCTCACCACGTGCAATGCCTACCCCAGCACGCAGAGCACATAATTCGATAAAGAAGCTTTTACCATGAAATCTGTCTCCATGTTGGGCTGATTAAACTTACATTTGTTGACCTTCAGTGTTGACCTTGGTTCAAAGCTCAAGCGGATTTTAGCTCTGAGTTAGAGAGTCCTTCATTGTAAAGAGCTGTTGAAACCCCAGGACTCCTCTGGGGGCTGATTTCTGTCAATTACTTATCTGAAATACGATGATTTATGAATCCCTCATATTGTGGGGATGTTTAGCAAACTGCAAGAGAAAACAATGCAGCCTCAATGGGAGCAAATGGATGGAGAAAATAATGCTCCCCTCAAGATGATCCAAATGCCAGAGGAAAAAAAATAAAATCCCTGCTTCTAGATCTGTGTTGTGCATATCTATAAATATCTATCTATATCTCACAGTGCACATCCTGCCTCCCCAAAAAACCAGGGAGAAGATTAAACATGGATTTTTAATGGGTGCATATTTACAGTCAAAGCCATTTCTTCCTACCAAAAGCATCAATGTGCAAATATAATCAAAGCAAGTTGTAGAACTCTATATTTGAGAAAAGAAGACTTCCATAATATTTTGCATTCCTCAACTTCATGTGTTTTTCCTGTAATTCATTTTCTCCCTCAGTTCTGAACATTCAAGCATTCTGTAGTGTTTTGGTTTTTAAATTTATAGTGACAACTTCCAGTAAATTGTCTGGAGAAGACAATAAAATTGGGCCCTTTGGATTGCTGTGTGAGTGGATCAATGTTCTATTTTCCAGCGTTATGATAATGAGTTAATTTTAAAGATGTATTGAGTGATTTGGCGTTAATTCTGCCATTAAAATTTACCTCATGCCTGNGAAAATTAAGGAATTGGAATTTTTTCAGTGTAATTACAAAACAACTTAATTTTTTTTTTTTTTTACCCCACCTGGGAATGCAAAAAACAACAATTAATATGGAAGTGAACATATTTCCAGGTTCCCTGCCATCTGCATTACAGGTGTCTCCTCCAGCACACATCCAGCTCAAACAGCTGTTGCAGCAAATCCAGTGGGATGTTTTCCAGGCTTCTCCAGGGATTTACCTGTGCTCAGAGCACGGGGAGCTGTGGGGAGGGTTGGCAGTGAAGGGAGCACTTTTCCCTTGTTACTGATTTGCAGCTCTCGTTTGAACCACACAAACCCTCTCTCCTTCCAGAGTTTGGTTGGTTTTGAATGATTTGATGGCTTTAAATGAAAATAAAGTAGGGTTAGGTGGGATGTTGGGAAGAAATTCCCCTGTGAGNCAGTGCACATCCTGCCTCCCCAAAAAACCAGGGAGAAGATTAAACATGGATTTTTAATGGGTGCATATTTACAGTCAGTGCCATTTCTCCCTACCAAAAGCATCAATGTGCAAATATAATCAAAGCAAGTTGTAGAACTCTATATTTGAGAAAAGAAGACTTCCATAATATTTTGCATTCCTCAACTTCATGTGTTTTTCCTGTAATTCGTTTTCTCCCTCAGTTCTGAACATTCAAGCATTCTGTAGTGTTTTGGTTTTTAAATTTATAGTGACAACTTCCAGTAAATTGTCTGGAGAAGACAATAAAATTGGGCCCTTTGGATTGCTGTGTGAGTGGATCAATGTTCTATTTTCCAGCGTTATGATAATGAGTTAATTTTAAAGATGTATTGAGTGATTTGGCGTTAATTCTGCCATTAAAATTTACCTCATGCCTGGACAACAGTGCACTTTGCTACAGTGCTTAAGATAAAAAGTACAGGATTGTAAATGGGATTTCTGGAGTGGAATTTAGGCTAAAAATTGGACATTTGGAGCTGTTGACTCAGCTCTAATGGGCTGAAAGCAGTTGGTGCTGCCAGGACTGATGTCCCCTGGGACAGGAGGGACACAGGGACAGGGAGGGGTCCCAGGAGTTTGGGAGCATCAATCCCAAAACACCTCTGCTCTGTTCGGCTGGCAGCTCCTGTGCTCCAGGTCTGGGAAAGGAAAGAGAAATTCCATCTCCAGATGATGTCAGGGATGGGACAATGAGGAAAATGCTGCTGGAGGACACTGAGGGTCGGGATGGGGCTGATCTCACCACCTCTGCTTCTCCTCGCGTCACAGAGGGATCCTCAGAACACAGAAAGTTAAAGCATCTCACTTCAGAAACCTTCCTGTGTGCATTTGAGCCGGGCAGAAATCCCTGCCTCCTCAAGGAAGAGCCGGGACGGTTAAACACAATTGCAGAAATACCGAAGGTGAATTTCCTCGCTGTGGTTTCTGTATTTCAGACGATTTCTTTCCAAGGCACGGGAGCTGAGTGTCAGGCACGGTGATTTTCAGCGGTAGCAGGTGAGTGAGCTCTAATTGTTGGCACCGCAGTCAGGGAACTGGGGGAACAGTTTGTCATGAGCTTTCTCACCCGGCTCCCGCTAATTCCTTTCACACCGTTTTGATGTCCTTAAATTGTCTCTTTTCACAGCATTTCAAGGTGCCTTTTCCTTTTCCTCTCCTCTTTTCGCAGGAGCACTTTGCAGTACACCTCCATCCAGGGCTGCTGCAGACAAAGCAATTACCTGTCTTACATATTCAGGAGGGGCACAGGAATAGAGATGTCAGGATATCGGGAAAGGCCATGGATAGACATCCTGTGTAAACACTGCTGATGGCAAGGAATCAAAAGGAGACACCAGCCAGCTCCAGCCTACTTCTTCTAAGTGAAAAAAAATTGGCTGCTTTCACATAGAAGAGGCAAACGGGGGGGAAAAAAACTCAAAGTCCTCCCTACAAAGCTTTGAGCTGTGCACACTCCTTTCCTACCACTGTGCAGGCAGCCCCAAAGATTTGGAGCTATGGGGTGGGAGGGGGGGACAGCAGGGTCTTGCCACCCCTCTCATCGTGTTTTCCCCTCCCTGCCCTCCTTCCAAAGAGCTGCACGGAATTCCCAGTCAGTTCTGGGCAGTTGTGACACTGAGAAAACGTTTAAGTGTGAGATGCGAGAGGGTATTTGAAAGGAAACAGCCCAGGAGTGCATCCAAGCACTCCCAGCTTCTTTCCCTGCCTGTGCTGGCACCAAAGGTCACACAATAAAAAGCTTTAGGTTTCCAAACTCGGCACAGCCAGAGCAGGGAATCAGGTGAATTATATCCTGACATCTCTGTCTGACCCCTCCACCACTCCTTTTTCCCTAATTGAGGCTGCGCTGGAAGCAAATGAACACGCGGATTGCAGTTTGCATGGAACGTCCTGCCTTGAATGCCAGGCAGGGATAATTCCCTCCTCCAGGTGGGGAAGGAAGGCCAGGGGATGGCAGGGACCGCTGTGCAGGGCACTGACACTGATAACCAGGTGAGATAATGCACTACAGACATCCCCAGTCCTCCTCTCCATGAACCAAAGCCCAGCACAGAGCCTGGGCCGGCTCTTTGCGCCTCTAGGTTTTCCCCATCGCCTTGGATCCCAATTCCTAAGGGAATATCATGCAGGAATATTTCCTTTCTTCCTCTCTTTTTCTATTTCCCCCCTGTATCTCTGAGATCGTTTTAAAAGAAAGAATTATATTTGATGGTATATTTAAATCCCCTTCCACAGAAAGGGTCAACAGAGGCAACAATTATACCTGAGGATCTAGTCTAAGTTTTGGACAAGCTGTTTTAATGATTATATTCCCATGTTAATACCCAGCTCTTTCAAGGTGTGGAGAATATAATCATTAGATTCTGTGAAATATCAGACATCAGGAAAAGAATTGTCTGATATAATTGGGTAATATTAATGTGGTTTATGATTTATGCTGACATTTCCATTCCACAGTGGCACACTCTGGTGTGGGGATTATGGACACTGGAGAGATTTTTAGAGCTCTGACATTGTGCAGGATATTTTTACCCCGTTTCCATTTGAACAATTTAAAAGCCAAGATACAGAAATGCCTAATTGGATGCTGTGATTAGCCCAGGATGGAGTTTGATTTCGTGTTGATATAAATCTGAGGAAGCCCTCCTGACGTCCTCAGGAATAAACCCCAGAAGAGCAAGGAGAGAGCAGAACGAGACCCTTTTTATTCTTATCTGGTGAAATCCAAGAAAACCAGGAGCGTATTGGTTTTCCACTGGCTCCAAGGGCAATCAGGATTCCAAGAGGGAAGGTTTTTCAGGGAGAGGCATGGCTGTGATTCATTCCCTGCTCCTTTGCCCAAAGCTCCACATGGCAGCTCCGTGGCTCTGACTCCTGCCAGCTTCTCCCACCTGAGTCACTCCTTGCTGATGGTTCTAGCTCACACAGGAGGATTTTATCCTCAGATTAAGTTCTGCAACTGGCCTCCAATACTAATTGCAAAATGTATTTATTATTAACTAGGTATGAATTTGAAATAACTCTGTTGAACGTCCCAGTGCATAAAGCCTGCATTTTTTTTCCGTTCCTGCAGCCAGCCTGGCTGTTTATATCAATTTATTCAGCATTTTTGCGTGATTTTCACCCACAAGAGAAGAGGATAAGATCACATCCCACTTTACATATTTAGATGTATATGCATGGATAATTAAAAAGTAAAAACCTACTCAGTGTATTACTTATTGAATTATTTATTATGATTATTGTGATAATATTTTACCATAACTATTAAGCACCGAAATGTTTTCTTTAACTATAGGGTCTGGACTTACTGGAGTAGAAGGAAAACTTTTAATTCCATATATAATTCAGGCTTATCTCTGCCTTTCCTATCAGCATTGCCCTAGAGAGTGTATGGGAATTTGGTGCCCGTTTTAGGGATTTGTTGTGGTTTAACCCCAGCAATTCCCCAGCCCCTCACTTATTCCCCACCAGTGGGATCAGGGAGAGAATGGGAAGGGTAAAAGCTGGAAAACTCACGGATTGAGGTAAAGAGAGTTTAACAGGGAAAGCAAAAGTTGTGCACACAAGCAAAGCAAAACAAGGAATTAATTCCCTGCTTCCCGTGGGCAGGTGTTCAGCACCACCAGGAGAGGTGGAACAGTGACTCGGGAAGGCAAAACCCATCCCTCCAAATGTCCTTCTTCCTTCTTCCCACCGGTTTCCATCCTGAGCGTGATGTCACCAGGTATAAATATCCCTTGGGTCACTTGGGGTCACCTGTCCTGGCTGTGCCTCCTCCCAAAATCCCAGGCATTCCCAGCTCCCTCCCAGTACGGCCCTGCAAGGAGCAGGAAGGGCCTTGGCCCTGTGCAAGCCCAGTGATGCCAAAACATCTCCGCATTCTCCACCCCGTGCCCGGCACAGATCCAAGCACGGCCCCCAGGAAGAGAATTCTCTCTATCCCAATAAAAACCAGCACGGTGCCCAACCCTGGGCACCTGTGGGATCAAAGGTGTGTCCTGGCAGTTTGCAGACAGCTGCCAGCTCGCTCTGGGGGTGCCTGGAGCCGGCCAAAATCCACATTTTGGGAACAGCACCACGGCCAGATGGCTCCAGGTCAGCCATGGGCACAGGCAGCAGCCCCGGTATCGCTGTTTTATACCAAAAGCGACACAGACTCTGAGATCAGAGGGCTGGAAAACTGACTCCTTTATTTTGGAATGTGTCTTCCTTTTGTACCATTTTACACCAATTTGATTGGTGAAACAAAGGCAAACCTCTTCAATCACATTGGTCAAACCAGAGGGAGATCAAGAAGTCCCTCCTGTGAGAAAGAATGGATAAACATGGGTACAGTTACAAAAACATTTCTCTTGTTTACAGAAAATCGCCTGGGAAAGGAATTTCATAAACCAGAACATCTCAGGTTTGAAATCAGGGCTACACCCCTGGACAGGCTCGGTGTCCCCAGCAGACATCCCCAGGGAGGGTGACACCACCCAAGGGCCCTGCTCTGCTGGGTGACACCCGGGGCCAGCAGGGAATGACAAATCTCTGCTGGGAACAAGGATGGGGAGCTCAGTTCTGAGCTCTTTGCTGCTTAGAGATGGCACTTCCAGCAGCGCTGGAGCCCATGGAATCTGTGAGCTGAGCAAAACACTGTCTGGGATGGCTGTGGGAATGGGGATGCTTCCAGGCCTCAAGTATGACACCACATCAAAGCTATTTTATTTCATTTTATTTTATTTCATTTTATTTTATTTTATTTTATTTTATTTTATTTTATTTTATTTTATTTTATTTTATTTTANGCTGGAGCATCGTTTTGATAAATGAGATTAAATGAGATTATCTGAAAAGATCAAAATAATCACCGGAGGAGCAGCAGTGCAGGAACAATCGGGCAGCCACTGTGCCCCTCTTTACCCACGGTCAGTGAAAACCAGGCACCTCCAGCAGGAGTCAGCTGGCAGATTTGGCTCTGGTCGAGGCAAAAATGACAAAAATAGGATTATTATTGCTATTCTGACCCCCAGCACGGATCTCAAAGGGAATCAGCAGATCCCTGCAGGCAGTCAGAGCTGCCCTGGGTGGAGGGCAGATCCCTGCAGCCACAACTCAGTGCAGGATTTAAGAGTCAACAGCTCCACGAGATGCAGTCCATGAGGAAATCTGGGTAAGTCATGACTAACATCCCTCAAAGTGCTGAAATGGCTTTTCTGGGTGTTTTTTGTAACACTTTTTGGCAGAACTCGCAGCAATTAATAATAGTAAAAGCCCACGGTCCACCTCACTCCCTCCCAGGCAGCAGATGCAGCGTGGCCAATGAGCTAATTAAGCAAATAACAGCAAAAAAAAAATGGAAACCTCAACAAAACCCCAACATTCCTTAATAGCTCCAGATCAAGTATTAATCACTGTGTTGTCTTAAAACCGTAGGTCATGGAGAGTTCCAGGAACTCATCCTCGATGTGCAAATTTTAAATGATTCCACAGTTCCATTCCCACAAATTGTGGAATCATTTAGGCTGGAAAAACCCTCTCAGATCATCGAGTCCAAGCATTAACCCAGGTCCAGCACCAACCCATGGCCCCAAGCACCGCATCTTTTCTGAATATTTCCAGGGATGGAAATATTTTCAGGGATTCCATCACTTCCCAAGCAGTCTGTTCCATTTCCTGGCCACCCTTTCAGTGAAGAAATTGGTCCCAACCTTCAACCAAAACTTCCCCTGCTGCAATTTGAGGCTTTTTCCCCTTGTCCCATTTCTTATTACCAGGGAGAAGTGTCCAACCCTCTCCTGGCCCCAACCTCCTATCAGGGAATTGAAGAAAAGTCTGGTATTTCTCAGATACTCATCTGGCAAAAAAAAGTCATTTTAAACGTAGCTTTTACAAAAGGTTTGGAGTGCAGTTTAATTTGGGATTGACATTTACTGAGTGCTTTCCTTTTTTTTATCAGCAAAACAGGGATGTGCTTCTGTGAGCCCAGAGTCCAGCTGAGTTCAGGTCCTGTCTGCAGAGCCACAGAAAGCAGAGCCTGGGCATCAACACTGAGCAATCACAAATAAAATAATTTCAAATATATTTGCATCTGGAGACATTCTGCTTTGTTTTGCTCCGTCAGAAGTCCTAAAGGTTTGTGATCGCAGGTGGTATTTGGTGGTAGAAATTTTCTACTGCAGAGTTCCCCCACTTGCCTCTGTCTTTATTCCATTTTTCCAGTGGAATGGATGGAGTTGTAGATCGTGGAATCATCACAGAATCACACAATGGTTTGGGTGGAAAGAGAACTTCAAATCACCTCATTCCACCCTGCCATGGCAGGGACACCTCCCACTGTCCCAGGTGCTCCAAGCCCCAGAGTCCAACCTGGCCTTGGGCACTGCCAGGGATCCAGGGGCAGCCACAGCTGCTCTGGGAATTCCATCCCAGCCCCTCCTCACCCTCCCAGGGAGGAATTTCTCCCCAGGATCCCATCAAACCCTGCCCTCCGGCAGTTCAAAGCCATTCCCTTCTGTCCTGTCTCCACAGGCCCTTGTCAAATGTCCCTCTCCACTATTGGGGTGGTTTGAAACCCTAAAGTTCATTTTTCCCTGCTCCAGGGGAGTCCCAGCAGTGCCAGGTCCCTGTGCTGGCTCCCACACACAACAGATCCAACCAAATCCCGAGGTTATGGAAATAATGGTGCAAGATGTGCTGCAAAACTGGATCAGGGCGTTTGAATTTGTAGGAGCACCTGGTACCAATCTCCTCCTGTGAAATGTCATTTTATTTCTCAGTTTTGAGCACTCTGCCTCGCTCATCATTAGCATTTTCTTTAGTGCCAGTCCTCCTTACATGTGTAGCACCTAATTAGTGCACGTAAATACCTGAAATTATTACCTCATCCTCAGGATCTTTTTGTTTGATCTTTAATGTTTTATTTCTTTTCTCCCTGTGCACACTGACAAGTTTTTCTAGTTAGCCCAGGAGAGTTTCCCCAGCACACTCATGCTTTTTATGCTTTCATCTTTTCTGTTAATCTGGTTTATCTATATTCCTCTTCTTTTAGCCTTGTTATTTATGTTTCACAGGCTGGATATTTACTTCAGGGATAAGTCATCCCTGGCTTTTTTTCTAGAAAACATACTTCTCTTTTATTAAAAAAACACCATCTTGTCAAAGGTTGCAATACCATAACTCAGAGAAACCAAATTCCTTCCATTTCCTACAAAGCCTACATTTTAATTAGATGATGTTTTCTTTTTATATTGTCAGAGAATAAAGTTTAAGACAATATTCTTCAATACTTTATGCTTTCAATAAATAATTTATACCGAGGTATATCCTAAGCTACACTGGCTGCTTACTTTTCAAGGGCAAGGACTCTGCAGAAGGAGAACAGTATCCATAAATATTCCAAAAAAGAGATATTTAAAGGAAACAAATGCAAAGGAAGCTGCTACAAGCAGAACTTTGGAAATCAGATTGCAAAAACTGTATGATAATTTTGATCACTATCAGACTTGAAGCTGGTATCTGGGTCATGTTTACAACAGCATTTTCCCTCTGTAGATTTGAGAGTTTTAGGAAAGAAAAATGTTTAAAAAAATGGATTAAAATACAAAAAAGCTGAAGAGTATAAATTTCCTTAGCAGGTTTTCCTTGGAGCTGCAAAGTGCATGGGGTGGCCTTGGTTAAAGAAATAGAGAATTCCAAATTCACCTGCACTGCTTGGAATATCCTAATTTCCAAGTGCTTTCAAAAGGCTTTTCCGAAAAATAAACAGATATCCTGAACTTCCTAACCTGAACTGTAAGGGCAAAACTCTTTAAACCCAAAGTTTAGGCTTAGGGCCAATGGAAACAATGATAAAACAATTAGGAAAAAATAATCAGCTGCAACAGCGTGGTCTTCTGAGCCCATGGATTAACAATTCCCCTTCCTATTTAGAGATGCAACGTTTTTAAACAAACATTTTGACCCAGTTTTTGTACGCTGCTTATGCAACCTCTGATGTTGAATTAAAATCCTCGTGGTCGACGTTGAGTGGATGAGGCAGCACATCCTCTCCTTTACTAGGCGCATTTAATTTGAGGAAAATTCCCTTTATTTTCCATGCTGCTGTAAAAATCCAATAAGTAATTACACAGCAGAGCCAATCCTAATGCCACCTTGTATTTGCATTAATAAGTGATGTGTTTTTATAAATTAATGCCTGGGATCCGGTATCTGTAACTCCCAACCTTCCTGGAACACCTTCACCCTGCACTGTGAAATTCCTTGTGCATCATTCTTCTTTTTTTTATTTTTTTTTTTTCCAAGACATTTCTTTAAAGATTGTGCAGGTTTTCTGAGTTTCCACATTGGGTTTGGAATGTGCTGGTCCCTGGTTTCAATCTCAGATGCAGCAGTTTGTCATAACCAGCTGCAATTAGAATAAATCCTTCAGCCAGGAGAAGGTGACAGAGCTAAGGAGCTGATTGCAGAGGATGGGTGACATTTGCCTCTGGTTTGTACTACAAATTAAAGGGTGACGTTAATAATCAGTCATTCAAGAAACAGCATTAAAATGAGAGTTTATCCCAGTCTTTTGCCATCCTGCATCATTAGGAATCTGCATAGTAAAATGATTAGCTCATGTTGCTCTCTGATTTTCATCCAGGAATTCACAGATAAATATATCTCTGTGTAAGTTTTGCAAGGGAACATCCCCTTTTTATGGTAAAATATTGCTTTTATTGATGCATATTTGCTCCCTGACTTCTCTGGGTACAGGTTTGAGGCATCACCTTCTAATAATGGCAAAAATGAGGTGCCTTGGAAATGCTGTACCAGCTTTGATTCCTTGGGTCATCTGGTGGGTGTGAAGCTCACACCTCCAGAAAGGACCCAGAGGAAATTTGTCCTCCCAGGGAGCAGAATCGTTCTGTCTGCATTTAGATCTCACTTCCTTAGACGTGCATGAGGTGATGGATGGGAATTTTCTTAGCTAAAACCAAATATTCTCCAGTGAGGGGATGGTTTGAATACTGAAACTGTGATATATACACACTTAGACATCCCATGAGTCTGCAATCCCATCTCCAGTTAAAATCACCCCCATCTAAAGCTCTGCAAGACCAATTGCAGCCTGAGCGAAACTTACACTGCCCTGATTTTTTGACTCATTAAAAAGCAAGCCCAACACAACTTTACATACAGAAAAGTTGAGCAGAACTAAATCACTGAAGTTTTGCCCGCTGCTAAAAACCACGGATCCATTTTACCAGCTCCATCCCACGTTGAAATAGGTTTTCACTGCAGTTTGTAGCATGATGTACAAAGTGATGAAGCCCCATAAAGCAGATGCTTGAGACTCAGGACACAAATATTAGAGAGGAGATGTTACATTTTTATTTAAGTGCAGCTATGTATGGCTAAATGGGGGAAGGTACTGAGTGCAATGTAATGAATGATATGGCAAATGCACTGCAGTGCAAATAAACCATTAGGAGTTACACTTCATTTTCATCAGGCACTCAGCTCATATTCCCCTGCACTTTGGAGAGACCCAACAAATAAAAGCATGGCAGAGTGCTTTGCATGCAGTTCAGGCAGCGCTCAGCACGCAGCTCAGCCCCCGTGGATTTTTATGGGAAGTGCATAAGCAGCCTGAAAACCACAGGATATTTATATTGATTGTCACTTGGAAGGGAGGATTTAAAAGTTGTAGCTCGCTAGAAGGAGCAGGGGCGGCGGGGGTGATCTCTGAACCAGGGAGCTCACTCAGGAGAAGGAACCCAAGGGTCTGTGCCCTCACACACCAGGGGTTTTTTGGGGGACAGCCTTGTTGGATGCTGTCCTACCCCACAGCCCTCGAGGCCTTTCCTGGCCCAAAGGGCTCTGAAAAGTGAGTTTATGCTGCTCTTCCAGACACATTCTCCTTGGAAATGTCCTTGCCCATGGCAAGGAACTGGACAATCCTAACTTAATCCAGCCCTAACCACCCCATCACTCTGATTCTTTGGCAACACCACCACATCCCACACCCACTGAGGTGCTAGGTGGCTTGAAGAGCTCCATTTGCGGTCAAAACCAGCTTTTTTGGGGCGGCAAAAGAAAAATCCTTGGGGGCAATTACACAGAAGGTAAGCAAAAGCAACAGTTTTGGGTACAGAACTTTATTTTGCACAACAGTGAGTCCTGCTTTAAGCAATTGTGCCCCAATAATTCCCCCCAGTCGCACCAGTCAATATCGTGTGGAAGAGGGGGGCAGCAGTGGAGGTGATGTTGTGTTTTGCTGATTTTCTGCTGCAAATGTGAAAGGCTGATGGAGCAGCTGGGGAAGGGGCTGGAGCAGAGAGTTCCACGCTTTTCCTNCCATCACTCTGATTCTTTGGCAACACCACCACATCCCACACCCACTGAGGTGCTAGGTGGCTTGAAGAGCTCCACGTGCGGTCAAAACCAGCTTTTTTGGGGCGGCAAAAGAAAAATCCTTGGGGGCAATTACACAGAAGGTAAGCAAAAGCAACAGTTTTGGGTACAGAACTTTATTTTGCACAACAGTGAGTCCTGCTTTAAGCAATTGTGCCCCAATAATTCCCCCCAGTCGCACCAGTCAATATCGTGTGGAAGAGGGGGGCAGCAGTGGAGGTGATGTTGTGTTTTGCTGATTTTCTGCTGCAAATGTGAAAGGCTGATGGAGCAGCTGGGGAAGGGGCTGGAGCAGAGAGTTCCACGCTTTTCCTCTCTTCTTTCTAAACCCAAACCTACCAAGGGATAAACTCTGATGAATCAAGTATTTCACCTCTCACCGTGGACCACATTTTTAAGCTTAAGTTACAGAAGCAGGGAAGATGTGCAGGAATTAGATGTCCAAGGAGAAGTCAAGAGTGATTTCTTCTCCCAGGGCATTGAAAAGAACTAATCAGTTGGTCAAAGCAAAGGGCCTCAGCAAATCAAAGACCCAAGAACTGGAACCAGTGAATTTCGATCAATTCTCAATAGGAAAACAAAGCTGCTCCCTTCTTGGTCAATCAGGTGTCCAGAGCTCAAACTACTTAATTCTCCTGATCTAAAATGCCTTCTGTCTCACTTCACTGTTCCCTTAAAGTCTTCTGCTTTCTCTACTTGTGATCCCACCAGTTTTCCAGAATTTATTTATAAAAGTCTGATTTTTCCAAACCTGGGCGTCAATACACACTTCAGCAGTGAAAAAATGTTGTGTTTTAATCAGTGTTGGTTTCTGCCTGCCAATATTGCTGCAGGGGTGGGAGTGGTTTCAGACTCCTTAGCCTGTTAATAAAACTTGATAAGAAGTAAATCAGAGAAACAAATTTGGTCTTTTAACAGCTTTATGGACATTTGTGTCTTGCGCTGCTTAACGCTTGCAAAAAGCCGCTTTTGTAATTTAGTCCACGCTGGTTTTTTCAGCTGATAAAACCACAACAGAGCCCTTTTATCACAGTAGGAGACTTCCCTTTCCCCTCAGATTTGGAGCAATAAAAATTCGGGGGGGGTAATAATTATTCCAGATGCACTGTACCGTGTAAATGAATCCGTGGCTTTGCCGGTGCTGCCGCACGAGCGGTGCTGATGGAGTATGCTCAGAATGAGCAAATTAATTAGGCAAACTGCGAAATCAAATAAATCTCGCAGCAGTGACCTCTGTGTCACCGAACAAAGGAAGACATTAGGTTGATGTGTAGTTGCTTTGGTGGAAGTAAAACCAGAACTTAAGAGCTAAATGTTCTCATTACTCTGGCTTCAAAGAGGCGTTTGAGGCTGGCAGGGAGGGAGGGATATTTGGTGTCCTTTAGCTTTTTGGCTGGGTTTGTGCAAACAGCAAATGCCACAGCCCAGGATGCTTCTCTGGGAAGCTGCACCAGGTATAAAAATCAAACATCAGAGCTGTCATCAGCACCGGACAATATCTGTGCCCTGCACGAGCTCACAGCATCCTGCAGCTCATCTGGCTTTGGGAGCACTTGGATTCTCAGCTGCTGAGCCTGGAAATACCCTTCGGGTTTTATTCCATCCTCTGCAGGGGAGTGAGGGTTTCCAGAAGCCCTGAGGAGCATTCATGACTTCGGTTAACAGCAGTGCCCTGTTCTCCTCCCTCTTTCTCTAACCTGGAAAACAAAAGCTGATATTTGCAGCTCCTTTCATGGCACAGAAAGGAAATTGGAGAGGAGTATCAGGCTCGTACAGCAGCACAGGCTCTGCAGGGCTGCAGATGTTATCAGCCTCGCTGTTATCAATATATGCTGATGGGACAGGAATTTAGTGATGTTTTGCAAGGAAATGATTGCAGATAACTCAATCCTGTGAGGGTTTATGCTATCATCTATCACGGAGGTACTGCAAGGTGAAGAAGCGTTTTTCAGCCAATGGGAAAAAAAAAATGCGGTTTTTACTGTGTTTATTTAGAAAAGGCCAGAGTGATGAGTAGGAAAGTTCATAAGGATATTCAAAATGTGATGTTTAGCAGTCAGCAGGTGTGTGTGATTTGCTGCTGGGGGTAAAGGGGCTGTTGAGTGGTGGACTGGGAGGAGAAGAGGCACTGAGTGGGAAATCTGTCTTGGCAAGGGAGGTTTTATGGGATTCAGTGCCCCTGAGCACCCGGCCAGCAATGCCCATCGGAGCCAATGGCCCTGCAATGTTTCAGTCTGCACAGTCAATGAGTTACTGGAGGTTTTTTCCCTTTCTTGTGGAAACTTTCCATGTCCTAACGGTGACCCAAATCATTGGTGCTGGGGGATCTCTGCCCTACAAATTGAGGAATTTTTGCCCTACAATTTCAGGTATCCTTCTAATTCTCCATCCACTAACCCTTGGCTGAGCTGCAGCAATGGTCCTTGATCCCCCAAAGGCACTTGAACGTGTCTGACTCCCACCAGTTTCAATGGAGAACAGGATCATCGGCTGGAATTCATCCCCTAAAATTTGGGACGATCAAAACTGTCTCAGGAATGTTTCCCTCAGCACTGGATGTGTTGGTTCTGGGCGGTGACACGATCAGGAGTCACTGCAGTGTCACCAAGGCACAACACACGTGTGTGGGTGATGCTGACAGGTACAAGGCAGACCTGCAGTGGGTAGGAATTGCAGGATCCCTGTCCAGAGCACTCAGGGATAATTCCTTTGATCAGGAGCCATCACAAGCTCAATTCCCCCCGGGCTGGTATCTGCAGTATTGATGGTGAATGTATCTGTCACTTAATTCTGTCTGCAAAATACACGGATTTTTCTGAGGTGAGGTGTGAAATCTCTACATCTGCATATCCCTAAGCCAGGAGGAAAGTGATTCCTAAAGGTAGTCAGTAATAGTTTATATTTGCTTTTTGTCATTAGGAGGGAATGTTTTTTGGATATTTTTCATTTTACAGCAGGTGATTAACACTGGCAGTGCCCAAGGCCAGGTTGGACACTGGGGCTTGGAGCAGCCTGGGGCAGTGGAAGGGGTGGCACTGGATGGGATTTAATGTCCCTCCTAAAACAGTCTGTGATTAGGAGCAAGATCTTAAATATTACAGAAGTTTGAGGTCTTCCCGCAGTGAAACCCCAGTACCAGGCTGAGGGTTCCTGTTATGTCCCAAACCAGCACCAGGGTGATCCAGGGCAGGATTTAGATGAATAAAGACAAAAAATGAATCCAGAAGGTGGTCAGGGCCTCATTCCACGACCCATTAGGTTTGGAATATGGACACTTTTAGCTCAGACTGTTCTGCCATTGGAACAATATTCCTTTTTAAGGAACCTGTTGGTGATGATTTTCCATCAGAGACTTCATTTGCACCGTGGTTTCCCTAGAAAACAGCAAACCAACTTTGTTGTGGATCTTTATTTAATCCTCCTGAAGAGGTACCTTTGCTGTGGCTGCAGGGTGGGGTCAGTTGTGCTGAGAATGGAGAAATATCCAATATTTGCTTGATAAAGCCAATTTTCAGTTGTTTCCCACAGCTCTTCACTTTAATCCTTTAATTCCTGTTTCAAACCACTTCCCCGATTTTTGGTTTCAAATCTACCCACAAGGAAACAGCCTTGGGGTTTTCCCTTCAGATAAATCTTGTGAGAGGACTTTATTGCAGCTAATAAATTATATTTCAGTAAGGTACATTTGATCCAACTCTTTTAATCATGCTGATGGAACTTCATGGAACAATTCCTGACGTATCAACATCGCTGAAAGGAAAGCCAGGCTGGAAGGGTTCATCTGAAATGCACCTGATGGGAGCAGAGTGGAATAAACCGGTTGGAAACTTGCACAGAAAATTGATGTGGGAAATATGTGGGGAAATCCCTCAAAAAGAGTTCAGCCAATAATTTTATTTCAGTTATATCGAAATTGGTATTATTTTGAGTATTATTTAGACAAATCTTAGTGTTACTGGGTTTCATTTATGTAATATTGTATATACTGATACACTATCCAAACCAATATTTTAATATAAACTAATTACAATAAATTGCAACAAAAAAAAATACACTAAGGATATATTTTAACAATTCTAACCAAATCAGGAAATTGTGCATTTCTTGCTTGAAAGCCTTTTTTAAAATTCTCTTCTGCCACTGCTACTAAGCTGAGTTTCAACTAAAAATTCCTCAGAAACCTGTGGACCAATTCTAATTTTACTATTTCCTGTTTATAATGAAAATATTTTCGAGTACTACTCTGATTAGTACTACTTAGATTAGATAAATATACTATTGTTTACAGTTATGATAACCTTAAGATCCTGAAAACGTCTTTAAAAAAAAGCTAATTACATGCTTTTATTTGCCGCTAGTAAAAACAGGAGAATAACAGCCCAACTCATTTAATCCCTACTGTGATTTCCTCTGGGCTAATTAAAGTGTACTCAACTGGTGTCTCAACTGCACTGCTCCAGGCAAAAATGCTTAAAGGGACCAGAGCTGTGCTGCTCCACAGGGCTGGGCGTGAAGTGATGGACTTGAGGTGACGAGTGACCCAAGGAATTGTCCTGGAGAGGCTGTGCTGGCCCAGCCTGCCCAAACTCACACTGGAGAGTCTCACTTTTGGGCAGGATGTGTGGGAAATGGATTTGTAGAGGATTCTCAAAGCCTGACTGAAGGCTCACATAGTCTTGTGCATCTGTGTGCAAACTTTGAGATAAGAAATGCTGACTTAGAAATGCCCTGGAATAGGAGAGACATTGCTGAGAGAGAAAAGGAACTGGAAACAAGTTTCAAAGGATGGCCTAGCAAATAAGACTAGATACTTTGGAGAAATAGAGCTATGAAAGGTGCATTGCAGTAGGACCCATGAGGTGTAATGTTAGATGATTGGCTTTAAGGCATTAACAGCATTGTGTGGCAAAATCTGATAGGCAAAAAACTGCTTATAATGGATTGGTATTAGGAAATAGTTTGGCTTCTGATTGTGACGGCGTGAATTGTAACATCTGTATTGTCTCACCCTTCACCTGAGACTGGAAATGGAATAAAGATCTCGCAGGAGCCCGGTCTCTGGGTCATAAAAATGTATAATCCGACAAGGATGGACTGGCACAGGGTGCCAGAGCAGCTGTGGCTGCCCCTGGATCCCTGGCAGTGCCCAAGGCCAGGTTGGACATTGGGGCTTGGAGCAGCCTGGGATGGTGGAAGGTCTCCCTGCCCATGGATGGGTGTGGGACTGGATGGGATTTCAGGTCTCGTCCACCCCAAACCATTCTCTGACTCTTTGCTCCCCCACTTTCCCTGGCAGAGCAGCTCTTGCGCTGTCTCTAAAAGCACCTTAAAACCCCAGTATTCCAAGATCAAAGCAGGTTTTACACACAAGCACCCCAGCAAAATACTTCTGTGTTTTGGAGGAAACAGAGGTGCCATTGAGGTCAAAATCACTCTTTTATTTAAAAAAATCCCGGTCTGTAGCTGGGTGCAGACAGATTTTCACGGCTAGATGAAGGCTTCGGAATGCGTGGCTAATGCTCTCTGGTGCTGATGAAAGGATGAGCTCTTAAGAAAAGCTTTTTCTTTCCGAGCAGCTGCCGTTGACTTTTCCGGCGTTGACATTTGCATTCCTAAGTGAAGAACGGCCCATTCTTCACCTTTAAATGCCCACTCCTGCCTGCCCCACTCCTGGCTGCTCCGCTCCTGGCTGCTCCCGTTGGCTGATGAGCCTTTAATGCCGCCATCCCACCTGTATTAATTTTTACAGCTCTTAGAGAGACGCTGGAAGGGAAATACCGAGCGCTCAGTCCTTCCCCATCAGATTAAACCATGGACCTCCGAGGCAATAAATAACAGTGATTCATCCAGGCGACCCAAACCTCTCCATTAAAACACTCAGTGGGGTAAGGGGACCATCACTGCTCCCCTGTGGTTTTTGTTTTCTTGAAATGTTAATATTTAGCTCATCCTGTTTTCCATCCACTCTAAACAGCCGTGTTCTCTCCTGAGGTGGAAATGGGGATGTCTCACTTTTTTGGGCACTCAGTCCACAGGGGATGCCTAGAGCCATTAGCAGGAGTGGGTTTGTTTGCTTTTATGACTTGAATGCTAATTATGACTTCACTTCTGCTCTGGCTTCTTCTTATTCTTTAGAACTGAGCCTTTCTCCTTCAGTGTGGATGTGTTTCCACTATTTTTCCTCAAGATTTTTGTGCCTTCCTCTAATGTTGTAGCATAGAATATGAATTCCCAAGAGAGCTTTTTTAAAAATCTCTTCCAGTTCCCTGTAATCCTATGGATTAACTACTTTCCCTTCTATATCGTTAAAATACATTCCATTATTCTTGTTAGGCCAAACAAGAATTGGAAAGACTTCTTAAAACTCTCCCTGTTTTGTTTCAGGCTATGACCTGGGGAAAGCAAATGGTCCCATTTTCTCAGTGAAGCTTTCTGTAGTAATGAGATTTAAGTAGTGTATATACAAGACGTGATCCAGCATTTAAGTGCTTAACCTGAAATGGTTCAATTCCATCATCACCCATAGCATGTACAACAGCTTTATTCAAGCATTAAGTGAAAAGAATTCCTCCTGTTTTTACCAGAAGCCCCACTCAGAGCCCAGAACGTCAGTCAAGGTCTGGCTGCAATGTGACCAAGAGCAGAGTGAGGAGTCCCAGGGCTGTGGAAGGAAATTAACCCCTCCTGGAAGGGCACTTTTCCCCTTAAAACCCCAATTGTAGAGGATTGTGGCTCTTATTTCTCACACTGAACGTATAAATTCGTATCCACTGAAGCTGACAGATGACAGAACTTCATTAAACATCAGGGATTGTATCAGAATTGGCCCAAGAGCTGACCTGGTTTGTGTTATACAAGTTTGGACTCGAACAGCTCAGAATTTCTGCAGAGGTTTTCCTCATCCTTGAACTCCCCACGTTTAGGGAGAGGAGGAGAAATGCTGCTAATAGGGGAGGTGGTCAGCCCCATCCCCCTTTCCGTGCGGCGATAGGAGTGTCCAAGGAAACCTGGCATTCCCAAGGGAACGCAGCGGGTGTTTAACAATGAGAAGAACCATGAGATTCATAACAAAAAGATGACTGGGAGGGGAAAAAAACCTGTCCTTGGCATGAGTGTTGTGTCTGCTGTGCTCTCTCCAGCTTTCAACCAGCGTTAGGTGCGCGCTGAGTTGGAGGGACGCGTTTTCAAGGACAAGTACAATATTAGAATAGCGGGCACAGGGCTGACCCAGGAAGAGAATTGAGGATTTAAAACCCTAGAACGTAAAATTTGCCAGGAGACTGGGCAAAATAAGTAGCGACAAGGCTGATAAGGGATTATGCAGGATGAAAAATAAAGATCATATTTTTGGCAGAGAAGAGTAATTTTGATAGAATGTCAGGGCAGCTGAGGTACAAGTAACTTTTATTTTCCTGTGTTTCGCTTTGGATAAAAATGTTTCACCCAAAATACTCAGGAAAAGCCCACAAAAACACCTTTATGATCAATCTCTATGATTAAATACATTTGTAGAAAGTAATTTTTTAAGGCTAACCAGGCGTTCAGAGAGATACAAGGTGAAGTTCATGTTCTCCTTACTCTGGTGAAGATTTCCTTGACACAGAAAGGACAAATCTTCTCAGTATCCTCCCGAACCTGAGCTGAAATTGTGCTCAACATATTTATGAGCACTTCAGCTCCTCATTTATAAAACTAAAAGCATATTCGTGCATGCAACACTCAGTTTTCATAGCAGAACTTGTCTTTTCAAAGCTGATGTTAAGACACCGTTAAGATTCTCCAGGCCAAGTGAAAACACAGAACAAAAAGCAGGAGAACCATTCCCTTAGGTCCACATTCAGTCAACTTGGTAAGAATGTTTTAGCTATAAACAGCTCACAACAACAAAAATCTGCAGAAATGTTGTGGGGAGTTTTTTTTTTTTTTTTAGCCCAGAATTGACATTTTTTAATCACTGTGCAAGTGTTGAATGGGTCAGTGGATGGGCATGAGTTGAAGTCCCGGGTTCTTTGAGAAGGCAAAGAAAGAATGATGAAGCTGTCAGCAAACCCATGTAAAATTCCCGGAGTTAATGGGGCTGCACTGGTTTTTACTGGGCTGTAGAAGAGGTCACAAATGCCTCCAGCTCCTGAGTGATCAAGGGCTGCGTTTGCATTTCAACACCTCCTGCAAACCCGAGGATCAAGGCACAGATTTCCACACTTTAGTGACTCAGCCACGCTGATAAAACACTGATGGAGGAGGAAACCCAACCTGAGCCAAACCCGAGCCGAGGCCAGCAGCATCTCTTGGCAATTGTCATCGGTTTTGTGTCGATGCTGTGAAAAATCGTTTCAGCTCCAGCAAACCCCGCAGGGTTGGGAATGTCCAGCTGAAGTTTGGCAGAAGTGGACTAAGAATTAGGAAATAAGTATAAACCCTGTGGATTATTTACATTCTAGAACAGGTTCTGAGGCATTGAAGGCAGCAAAAGGCAGCACTTTATAAAACAGCAACTGCTGAAGGTTCTTTGCTGTCCCACAGCCCTGCTGGAGGGGAAAAAACAGATTAATTTGTGCAGCCATCATCAGANGTTTTTTTTTTTTTAGCCCAGAATTGACATTTTTTAATCACTGTGCAAGTGTTGAATGGGTCAGTGGATGGGCATGAGTTGAAGTCCCGGGTTCTTTGAGAAGGCAAAGAAAGAATGATGAAGCTGTCAGCAAACCCATGTAAAATTCCCGGAGTTAATGGGGCTGCACTGGTTTTTACTGGGCTGTAGAAGAGGTCACAAATGCCTCCAGCTCCTGAGTGATCAAGGGCTGCGTTTGCATTTCAACACCTCCTGCAAACCCGAGGATCAAGGCACAGATTTCCACACTTTAGTGACTCAGCCACGCTGATAAAACACTGATGGAGGAGGAAACCCAACCTGAGCCAAACCCGAGCCGAGGCCAGCAGCATCTCTTGGCAATTGTCATCGGTTTTGTGTCGATGCTGTGAAAAATCGTTTCAGCTCCAGCAAACCCCGCAGGGTTGGGAATGTCCAGCTGAAGTTTGGCAGAAGTGGACTAAGAATTAGGAAATAAGTATAAACCCTGTGGATTATTTACATTCTAGAACAGGTTCTGAGGCATTGAAGGCAGCAAAAGGCAGCACTTTATAAAACAGCAACTGCTGAAGGTTCTTTGCTGTCCCACAGCCCTGCTGGAGGGGAAAAAACAGATTAATTTGTGCAGCCATCATCAGATCTTCTCTCTGGGTCTGTTTTCCCTGGTAAAGAGCAAAAAAAATGTTCCAGGAGTGTGGGATGGCCCTGGGATGGCTCTGCCCTTGCAGGTGATGCCTCCAGGAGTTTCCCTCCTGTGAAACAGAATTGTTCCCACTTCCTTTTTGCCTTTTGGGTTTCAAACAGATCCATCTCCTCCCAGAATACGCTGAACTAAGCCACTCTTAGAAGGTATTTGAAGGCATCAGGAATTATGCCTTTATTGAAACTAAATATGAGTGATTTGTCCCTGCTGAATCCGGGATACAACCTGCTACAGCATTTCTGGATGCTTGTAATTATTATTATTTCCATTCCGTATGGATCTTAATTGTAAATCTGCCAATGAATTTACTTTAGCATTGCACTTGCCTGCCTGGATGAGTCTGGAATTTATTATTTCAATTTTATTCCCTCCACTTCTTTTGTAGAAAATGTTTGGTGTTCTTTAGTGAAGGAGCTCATGGTGAATTTACAGCCCTTCCTCCATCAATAAATTCAGAAAAATCAAATTATTGTTTGGCATAAAACCCCCAAATACTATATTATTAAAGTACATTTTGAGACAAGGCATCATCTTGGTTTATGAGCAGTAGTTCAATGCTAGACCGGTGTTAGAGCCCTGTCTGAGACACTTGGAGTGATTATTTTTATTTTAAAAATTGAGAAGGGACCAAAGTAATTACTGCTGAATATTTTCACCGCAATAACTTGATGCTGCTTGTGTTATTTTCGTGTTTAAATGTGGAGTCACTCTGAAATTACCAAAATTGAGGCATTTTACATAAAATCTTATAATCTCTATATGATAAAATGAACAGCAGGATGGAAATCCAGGGTAGGCTCAACAATCAGTCTTAGCTTTGGTTTAGAACTTGTGGTCTGTCAGAGCCATCCTAAATGTCTACAAGATAAACCTGTGGCTTAAAATGCAGCTGAATTTTAGGCACAGGCTGAAAATAATATAATGGAAAAGGTTTTCCAGAGGGCATTGGAAGGGTCTGCATTTATTCATTTAATTGTGATGAGAACCACAGTGGTGGGGAAGCCATTTCCTAAAAGACTCCACAAAAGCTCAGTGGACTTAGAATTGTCAATAATCAAGAAGAAAACCAAATTTGAGGTTACAAAATAATTAAAAATTTGTCTGGAAAACAAAGGAATGATTTGTTAATTCGAGCCCTTCTGAATTTCCATCTATTCAGGAGCCTCTGCAAAAGACTAGAGTCCAATATCAATCCTAAGGAGATTAAATACTTAAGCATTATACTGTCCTCTAAATTAAGGAAGTTGTATAAGCTTAATTTCCAGAGGATTCTAAATGTGATTAAACAGGATATGCCATGATTAAATATCTTGCTGCTATCCATTTCTGGGTGGATTAACTCTGTTAAAATGAACTCTTCCACAATGTTTGTTTCAGAAAACTCCCTGGGTGATTTTTTTGTGTGTGTGTGTTTCAGGAGCTTGCCTGTATTTTGGTAGTTTTGCATAGGAAATAAAGAGTCTAAAAGCATAGATATTGCAGGAATTTACTGGAAGTTCAGGAGATCTCCTCAGATTTGTGTTCCAGCCCTCTGGGTGCTGCATTAGGTTAAAGGAGGGTCTGAAGCTCCACCTTTGGAGGTTGCTAACCCTGGATTTTCCAAAACCCACCCAGTACCTGTTCAGGAAAAAAAAAAACCAAAAAACTTTCAAAAGCCTCCACCCATCGCTCCCAGCTCCCACAAAACTGATTTCATTTCTTTGTGTCTGACTCTGAAATCTCTAAATGGGCAAAACAGTGCTTTTGTAATAATTAAGTGGTAATTTCACCTTGCACTGAGGGCCAAAAGACTCCTTGGTGATGTCTTTGAGTATTTCCCTACACTTCACAAAGGTACCGAACCTTAATTTACTCTGGGAACCGGTAAGTATTGGAAATGTTAATTTCTTGTAATTTACTGTCAGGATTGTGAGGGATTAACTGAGGTCTCCAGTTCCTAATATTCCTTAAATAAGTGCATTTCATGAGAATTTTCACTGGCCAAAATGAAGATTTCAGGAGCACTGCATCCTTTCGGAACTGCAAGAGATTGCAGAGTGGGAAAATCCCCTTTAAATAAGATCTAAAATAATATTTTTTCGTTTTTAACTGTTGCCCAAAAGAGGCACAGGGAGTCCAGCCCTTGTGGGGTTGGTTCCAACTGGTTGTGGAACTTCCCACTCCAATCCTGCGGGCTGATCTGAGCATTAAATTTCACATCTCTGAACTCTTTCTTCAGCTGCAGGTTTTTCCCCTGGCAAAGCTCCCTTTTTCTTCCTCTCACATTAGAGCTGGGTTTTTCTGGATGTAAAAGGGAGGTGAAAGTTCCTTAACCTGCAGCTGGCGGCAGTTAGGAGGAGTATTTGCAGGAGGATGGAGGCAAACCTGGAACAAACCACACACAGACTTAAAAAAAACCCCTCAAATCTGCATTTTGAGAGAGAGCAGCATCCCTCCCGAAGCACTGAAGATCAAATTCATGTCTAATTTAGCACAAAAATTCAGGAAGACTCCTGCTGTACATCAATAAGGGATGGTGTTTGCTTTTTATCCACCTATCCTGTCCCAGTGCTCCGGAGCCTGAGACTTGCAGGAACCAAGGAACCATTTACCAGTTTCTTTAACCTGCAAATATATTAATGCCTGCCATTTTTATACCCTCATTATCCATTTATTGCGAGGTGAACCACTCCGAGTTCATTAGGATAAGCTGTCTGAACTATTTCTGAGCTTCTGCTGACGCTTTAATGGCTTTTGTTGAGTTCATCCATTATCCTTTGTGCTTTATAAACATGAGTTCCCTCCATGAAACTCCCTCCTGCTCTCTCTCCCCCTGCCCTGATGTCTGTGTGTGTGTATTTGGCTGATTTGCCGGCTCTGCTTTCAGCTGGCCTAATGGCTGAATCAGACACAGAACCAAGGGGGTGGAAGCCACAGTTTTGTTCTTCCACTTAAAGCCAGTTCAATTCGAATAAACATCAAATCTACCTGACTGCATCCGCTCGTCAAGTGGGTGAATGTCTAAAATCCAGAGCCTCAACGGATGAACTCCTGATCAAAATCACCAATTTGGGCAAAACAGCCTTAAAAAAACTCCCTTGACACGGGGACTGTGCAACAGAACTGTGGAAAGCACAGGGAAAAAAAAAAAAAAAAAAACAATTGCAAAGGATGAGATGCTCCCACACTTGGTAATGTCCTTCACCCCCGCAGCAGCAGCAGATTGCTCCCAGGAACGCAGCCTCATCCGAGTGAAAGGAAATAACACTCTGCTCTCGGAGTTTCTTACCCCAAATGCCAGTGATCAGGCCAGCAGCAGCCAAGTGCCCCCAGCACCTGCTGCCAGCGAATGAAAGGTCTGTCAGCAACCGAGTTAGCACCAGTGCTGATCTGATTTGGGGTGAAGCAGCAGCCCTGGCCCCGAGCTGCAGGACCCGGTTTAATGTCACCACTCCGGCTCAGTCCACTCTCACAAGTTTCTCGGCACAGTGCAAAACAAGCCCTGCAGAAAGGCAGTGGCAGCAGCAATCTGTCAGCTATTTACTGAGCCTTTCCCTAATTCCCTCCCTCGCTGCTGTCCCCGGCATCTGTCCGTGGAATATGGATCTGGGCTCGGCTATACCCACTCACAGGGCTTCCCTCCTTTTTTATCCTATAGAAAGGGATTTTCTCAGCTCCCAGCCTTCCTTTGCATGCTCAGCACCCCCTGATCTCTAAAAGAAATATTGAGATCAAGCTGTGGAGAAAAGAAATCACTAAGCAGTGTTTATTTCTGTTTCTGTGTACAAAAAGCTGCTTTTCTGAGCTGACTTTGCGAACCTGGATGTGCAATCTGGCTCACCTGAGCACCTCATTGCTTACACCTTCTATGGCAGCCTCAGGAAGCACATCCTCAAAATGGACATTTCATGGTGATTCAACTGAAGTTAGGAGCTGAAAGTGTTGTTTTTATGTGGAATATGCAGAGTCCTAAATAATCAGAAGGGAGATCGGGCTGATCTGAGTAAACATGATTTTTCAGCCCTTACCTGAGACAGCTGTCAAATGGCAAAAGGATCTATTGGCAATATGGCCACTGTTGAGTTAGCTACAATATTCCTCTCTCCCTATAATTTTCCTTTTCACCTGCCAAACCTACCCATTTATATGCTTATATCCTGTTATTATAGAAAATCCGGATGACAAATTGTGTGTCTGCAGCCCTCTTTGTTCCCATTCTCCAGCCCAGTGAACATTCCTGGTGTACATCAGTTTTATGTGAATGTAGGATGTTTGGGGTTTGTGAAAAATGTTGCTCTGCATGATTCATTTTACTGCAGCTAATGCCAGGGAAAGAAAAAAAAAAAATACACACAACACCTCTATTGAAAATAATGGCCTGCTTCTTGGACTTTGCACACATATTTCTTTTGTGTGCTTGTTCTTTTGTTTAAGCCACTATCCAGGTGGAATAATCAGGCCTCTGCAAGCAGGAACCTATCAGCTCTGGCATTATAGATCATGGTTCCCCAGCATCAGTCACTCGTGCCAGAGCAGGGCCCGGTTTATTTTCAGGTCCCCAAAGCTGTGCCCATCCAGGGGCTGCTTTGGGGTGGAGAAGGGGGCACAGGCTGGGTAAGTCAAGATTCCAGGGTGTGAAAAACGAGGTTTGCTTTCTTGGTAAAATGCAAAAAGTTTAATAAAAAGACAATTAGGAGCCAGAAATAAAGCAAAATATTAATTATAAGGCCAAAATATTAATTATAAGTTGGCATTCAGCCAAGAGCACGC